>JACCGJ010009293.1:0-68552 GCA_013407085.1 Atriophallophorus winterbourni | reverse complement strand
GTTTTATTCGCAGACCATGCAAAAATGTTGATGAAGGTCAACTCTATCGAGAACTGCCAAGTTCTGCAAGTACATTTGAATAAGTTTCACAAGTGATCAATCCAAAACAAACTGCCATTTATTTTTCGCAAGTAAAAAATGTTGCAAGTCGGGAAACCCTTTCCCTTTACCTACACACTTGGTAGCCATACGCTTAAATGGAGTACATCACAGAAAGAGCTGGGTATCTGGGTGTCTGACACTTTGAAGAACAGCATACTGAGCGAAGCCGTCTACAAGCGTGCGTGCAGCTTGCTCGATTTACTAAAACGCATTTTCGGACGTTTCCCACCAAACACTCGCAAAAATAATAAACACTAACATACACCCTGTCGTTGACTACGCTGTACAAGCTTGGGCGCGATGGATGGGGAAAAACATCTCGCTCCCCGAACGAATTTATCACATGGCAAACAAAATGGTTACCGGATTTATCAATTTTTCCTTTGACCGACTGACTAGACTTGGACTGTGAACTCTCGAGCGCTGACGTATTCTACACGACCTCACTCTGACAAATCGAATCATCTACGCGAAATCCCACCCTCTCAAACACATGTTCAAGTTTGGTTCTCTTGTCCCCACAAGCAGCCTCTCTTTGACCCTTCAAATCCCATATTCACGAATAAATTGTCGTCGTTTCTCCTTCACTGTTCGTGTATGCTTCTTGTGGAATAGCTTGCCGAAAGATATTGTTACTTCTGCGGACGAGCACATCTTTAGACAAAGGTTGCGAAACCTTATGTTGAGAACTACTGCGTTGATCCCTACCTTTTAAAGTCTATATTAATACGCAGCGGAGCGTACTACTTCTCTTATATGTTACTATTATATCTCCGTTATTCAGAATTTGACTTATTCCTTCGGAGGCGCTCTTGATACACGGTAGAGATACCGTAGCTCGCCGAACGTTTTTAGTTTACGGTTAAAAAGGTATAACTAGGTTCAATTGGCGCTTAATTAGACTCTTGAGGTTACCATGACTTGAAAGTCGACGACTGATTTCTTGTTGACCTTTTCTTCTATCAGCATCATCGTTTGCGTCGGGCAACCTTGTAGAATAGCGATTCCGTTGCAGACTGAAAGACCCTTTTTAATGCGCAGATTTGTAGTGTACAGTCTATTGTTTGGTATCATCCTAATTTATAAACCTAGACAATATCGTTTCTATTTAGATTGCCGATCGCGCCATTTTGTTCTATTGAGTTCTTTTATTCGTCATCAGTCAGTTATCTGCTCTCTAATTCAGGCAACAATATTCATCTGTTAAATACCATTTGTACATAGTCAACGCACTAAATAATAGCAAGGTGTCTTCCTTCTTACCAAATGTAGCATTTTGTCGCTGAACACGAAGTTGCAGAACGAGTATTATATACAATTCAGGGCTGACTACGACAATTTAATTTGCAAGTTGACTTCAACGTACATCCGCGCTTTTATCGAACATAAGATCACACATCTTAATACGCACACCAGGTATGTGCCCACATAAACGCCGTTTCGGTTTGAAATCCATTCATTGCAGGTCATCATACAGCCTCAAAACACATCATCGCAATCTGGAAAACCGTTAAGCCACGCAGTAGCAGGGAAAGCTTTCGCTGGCAATAACAGAACCCTCTTATTCTGCTTCACTGATGGTTCACTAAATATGCGTTTTATAAATTGACAAGGGAGCAGAACTAAATGCCATCCAACCCACAATCTCGTAACACAGAAACCAATCTTCATTGAACCTACACGCGACCAACAATACTAGATTAACCACAGACGGCCAGCGATCACTTGCCATCGACTTTCCTGTGCCACGTAACATTCTATACATTATCACATAAGCGACGTCAAATCGCCTCTTCTACAAGGTTATCACTTATCAGCCTTTAATGTTTCCGTCAAAATAAGTACAAGAAAATTCATCGACAATACAATTAACCCATCAAAACTATGCGAGCCATGATTCCCGATACTGAACCGAATTAGACTTCTGTTCTTCAGGGAATTTTCGGATAAGCAATTCTATAGGCAAAAGGTCGGCTATTGGTTTACTGATACTAACGTTCTTACGAACATATATATGGAGCATTTTAATGACAAGGCTATTAAAAGTGAATGACTTAAGCTAAATTCATGGTAACGGTATGTTGATGACACATTCGGTAGCATTTAGCAAGCTCAGTTAGAACCATTCTTCGAATATTTTAATGGACAAGACTCACGTATTACTGTTACACAACATGGAGAATCGTCCACCTACGGTTTTCTAATTTTAATTCGTCTATTAAGAACATATAAACGTATGTGTCTCTCGGAAACCCTTCGACGGAAACAAATGGAAGTACCATACTACAAAATATTCATTTGCATGCTTTTCCGTCATTCACACCCCACGACCGGTTTCGTGCTGTTTGCACTCATCAGGTAGGGACAGTAAGATCAGGATATGCATGCGTTAGGAAGTACCATACTGTTGTTTATATGAGGCAGATTTCTGAGAAATCTTCGAATTAAAATCGAGGAAGACTGAAATCGTGATCGTAAATAGCTCCTGGACGAGGGGAGAATGTCAATACTTTTTTCGTGATTCTGCCTTGGCGTGGCACGTTCCAGATATAACCCGAAGCGCCTCTTGGGACATGGTCAGTGTGTTGAAACATAGTATCCATCCATTAAACGCATAAATAACGGAAGCATTCAAAATTTCTAAATTCAATAATGCAAACTGAGCGGTGATGTCCACAATATGTCGTATATCATCAATAAAAAAACAATCAGTTCACATTAATTGTTTACGAAACAGGTAATCAGCGTGTTTTATTCCTTTAACAATTGTTCAACCTTAATAACATTATTTGTGTTCTTTCATGCAGGTATGACACATTGTCAACACAGTTTTTTCCTGTTCACATATAAGAGATAATTATCCATTCAAACACTTTAAGGAAATCGACCACCGATCATTGTCATTTCTGCGTATAGTATATTCAAAAACATGATTATAGAGCCACATGTACACAAACATTTCGCGAAATACGTGTTGAGAACAGCGGGAAAGGAAGCCAGAATGGTAAACCACCGCATCAGCAACTTTCGCTTCCTCGGTGATATGGTTGAGGTAGAATAAAATCGGTCAGTTTTGTCGCGCAGGCTTATTTAATGATTTCTAACAAAATATTTGGAATAGTGCATGCTCTGTGAAGATAACTGGATATTAACTCGAAGTAAACACGTATTGTCCGCTGTATAATATATAGTGGTGTCAGCGTTCAATCAGCGTCATTCAAAGGAAAGAGTCACTTGAAGTCTTGCTTCTAATTTAGGGATTTATTGCAACGAGCTCATAATTTATTGTTATAGATGAAACGCGTAATGCACAACAGAGAACAACCTAAAAAACCAAACGAATCTCTCCCGATCACAAATCCTGACAAATGGCGAGTCATGACGTGCATTGCAACAATTTCCTAAACCTTCATATTCAAAACTGGCTGAAGAATGAATATTTGAATACCATTAGTCTATCCTGATATGAGGCTATTGAAATAAATCTTCCATGTTATTACGGTGTCTAATGCGTTGTTTATTAGACTCTTGTCAAAATGACACAGCCTAACCTGTTTGAAATATTGTTTGATTCATCGATACAATATGGTCATTATTAAGTTAATCCACTTAAACCTAACCGTCTTTCAAATGCCTTCCGACTCGTGCGTTGAAATTTATGAGCAAACTGCATCCGCATCAAATTAAGTGAAAGCAAAAAAACGTTTTTGCTTAGGAGAGTAAAAGGTTATGAAAACGGACGTGATTATAATGCTAGGCGAGTTTGTTAATAAAGGAGAATGATTTTAAGCCAAAAAATGTTTTTCCGAACATTGATCTTAAACATAGGGTTATCTGAATAAGGGTGGTGCTCGTTGCAAAACAACTGCATAGTTGTTTGCCAATTTAAGATTTATACTCTTGTTTTTGGACCACAGATCTGATCTATGATTCGTCGAACTAAACGCAATGTATGCATAATTAGTCCTTTCAGGTTAATAATCAATGTTGCTGATTGTACGAAATGATAAAACTTTAGCACTACATAACCCACGCTGCTAGTTGATAATTTGCTTGAAAGTAACTAGCTCTGTGTAATCTCCATGAAACGCTAACTGATGGAATTATAGGTGCTCTCGATTAACTCGTCAATGTTTTCAAATTTCAGTGATCGAAGAATAATTCTTCATATTTAGCTTCAAATCAGACAACTGAAGAAATCTTTTTTCGACACCGTTATTGTAGACAATCATTGTTCTTCTGAATCAAATCAGAAAATCTGAAGGATTTGAACATATCGCTTATAAAATACCTAAGTTTGAACGCTTGGATAACTTCAGCATGAATGTTGTGTGTGAATCTGAGAAATAATTGCACTCTACCAAATGATTTCCGAGAACTAAACGGATGTATAAGCATTCAAGTTTGCTACGTGGACAGTTTAGAAGTTGTTCTGAGAGTCTATCATCCGGTAATTCTCCAACATTCAGAATGCACGCTTCCCGTGTTTGTGCGACATTGCAACGCATACGTCCGAGTGGATCGGTTGCCAATGATAAAATCAAAACATATACCCAAGTTCATCAAGGATTTGTACTATGTCAGCTTCTGTTCTCGATGTACATGAAACATTTGTGTTCAATCATAACAACCCATAAAAAGTGCTCGTGGGTGTGATGAATACTTGTAGGCGGAACAGTTTTGCTGAAGGTGACAATAATCGGACAACAAAGCTGTCCCACCCAACTCTCGGAGAGGGCATGCGCAACTGATTCGGAATAGCAGTTGTGAAGTAGGATGGCCTCAGGTCACCTGGTTAAACGGTCGATTATCGTGAGGATATATGTGTGGCCGCGTAAAGGGGGCAATGGGCCATTTAATTCTCCGTGTACGTGTGAAACGCGCTCATCCGGTTCAGCCAAAGCTCTTAATGGACTCTTGGTCTGTCGTGGATTCCCGTGAGTTATCATTCACGCTTTCGCCCAACTTCGAATTTCCTAGCTTTTGGTCAAATAAATCGAGCGGTTTTCATTTTAACACTTGCACGAATGCCAGGATGAGAGTGATTGTCAAATTCCTCAAACACGCGCCGCTTGAATGCAGATGGAATCAGTGGTCAGGGTGTGGTTTGTGAAACGTTGCACAGTAGCCGTCATTAAGTGTAAAAGTCTAATGTCAAGTGGAGTGGAGTCCCTGAGTTGTGCTGTTTCGAAGTCAGCAGCTTGCGCTGCGGCGATTTCAATGAGGTCGATGAAGGACGGCAACTCTACGACATTTATTCGAGAGAGTGCATCCGAGACAGGGTTTTGTGGACCTGCGATATGCTGTATGTCAATCGTGAATTGGCTGACAAAATCCAGGGGTCCCGCCTCTCTATGATTATATCGCTCTGATGACTTGCTGAGTTAGTGGATGAGGGGCTTATGATCTGTAAACACGGTGAACTAAGTGCCCTCCAAAAATGTTGGAAGTGTTTAATGCCAAGATAGATAGCCAAGAGTTCTCTACCGAACGTGCTATATCGGATCTCTGCCGGCTGGAGCCGTTCAGAGAAGAACGATATAGGGAACCATGACCCGTCAACGTATTGTTGAAGCACCGCTTCCACTGCTTTGGCAGATGCGTCCGTAAATAATGACAGTTAACATGTGACTAACATACTTGGCGATGCACCCGAACACCGTTTGGTACAATTGGACGCAAATCACAATCGCCTAATGGTTGAGAGATTTGAGGGGATTACCAATCGGTACTCAAAGCGGGTTATCTTGCCAAAAGTCTTTCACATTTTGCCTGCACAGAAATCAGGATACAATGTTATTCCACGGCACCTACTCGTTTAATTGCGTGCCGATCTGTTTAATTCTAGCCCTCTATATATTGGACTTTCTTGACGAAAATTCAGGAATTACTTTTAGTTCAAGAAGGGTGGACAACGTCCAACACCATTTGTCCTTTGGAACGTATTTGGTTAAATTGATTGTATGCAATACCTTTGAATCCCAAATATTTCAGAAATTGCGAGTTAGGTATTTGGTCATTTCGCACCTAAAGATCATACGTTTCGTCCGAGTTTGGTGTTGAGGACATCAAACCACATGCTACTCGAATGTATACAAACAAAAATGGTTTTTGAGTAAATGAATTAAAGTCATATAGTACCTTGCACAAGGTCACCAGAATATTGCGAATGATCTATCGATAATTAAACTGCTCTTGAAACCAATTTCAGATAGCATGGTAATAGAAAACAGTTAACACTATAATCGAAAATGCTGAGCACAAATTTATTCTCAATATTATTAATTGATGTTAGTTGCTTTGCGTCTTCAACCGTATGGTGAATGTTTCAATTTAGAAAAAAATTGAAATGTTTTCAAAGCATATGTACACGTTTACTTTACTGAGATCCCTCGATCGACATGTACAAACTGGTGTTTATTGAATAAAAAAAATATTCGCGTACATTCAGAGCTAAATATGTGATGCCAGTCAATAGAAGAAATTGTTGGCAAATGATAAATGAGAGCAAAGCACCATAAATCGACAAAAAGGAAATAAATTCTCAAATTCTCACGCCATATACACCTGCAATCCAAGAAGACACTATTATAACAAGCATGGGTATCGTTTATTGAAAATAGATGCGGGAATTTATTAAGCAACTCAAAGCTGATTAATTTCATGCAAACGTAAATCACACCCACGATACTGAATTTCTCGTTTAATGGTGAAAGCAAAACCACCAAATCAATCTTCCTCACGGTCAATAATTTATCGCACAAAACAAGCAGTTAAGGTCACTGCAGCGCACACAAAATTCGTAAAACGTATCAGAGCTAATTGAGTGTATAGCAGTTTAAAACGTCAAAAAGTATGAATCAGCTCGCAGTGAGTGTGTAGATTCGAACCATGAAAACAAAGACCTTTCTGTACAATCACCACATCGATGTGTACACGCCTCATGTAAAAAAACTGTATATATTGAGAGACAGAATATATATTTTTGCTCATAATTCTCGTGATTAGAAACCATACTCGGCTTTTGCGGTTTTGACGACAGTTGATGTAGTGACTGGTTGTTTTTTTCATCCTAAGGTAGAATTCGACCATAGATGTACAGCACAATCTCTGATTTATATTATGTTCGCACTTGCAAGTGGCGTCTATCTTCAGCTCAGCTGAAAATTTTGTGCGTTGAAATGTCGTGTGTGGATACTTCAATTTTAACTTACCAATGAATGATGCCTGTCGCAATCTGCGATTTTATTTGATCTGGTGATGTTTGTGGGCATTAAAAGAATAATATAAAGCTGAGGACAATTCTTAGAGCGAGGATGTTTCCGAAAATATTTATGCTGTTGTTTTGTTTTACAGTAAGTGTTACTGACTTCAAGACTGCAATGTGTGCATATTTCCAAAAATCATTTTACATTTTCATTGGTTTTACCTACTACGAACCTACTGATACTGTTATTCCAGTACCGTCTTTTTCGATTATACACGACACAGAAATTCGCAACAAACTTCTGTTTCTGACACTCGTCATAAGCTACGAAGCCACAGCAGTTGAAGATGTTCAGCATCACTCCCGCTGGGTCGAAGCAACCACCTCGTTGCTATTGTTTTCAATACGTGTGCAACGCCAGTAGAATTGTAAAGCAAACAAAACGAATAAAAAGTGGATTACATTGGTTTGATGGAAACAATGCTAGCTTTCGATGAACATAATATACAATTCAGTGATCCGGACCCGAATTGCACAACCCTGAAAGAATACATAATCAACATGATACAATTCGATTATAAAACTGTCTCGGAACATAATAGCAAAGATCCACACTTCAGAATTCTCAGCATGACTAGAAAAAGGTTGGCAAAGCGATATTTGGCTTAAGCTATTCACACGGTCTCCAGAACTGATTTCGATGAGGGCAAACTTTAGAGAATTGCGGAATCAAGTCACAAATTTTCATCCCATAGGACAAACAATATCACCAGCTTCAGCTGGGGGTAAGAATGCAGCGAAATCTCAAACTGCTTTATTGAAACGTTAAACAACACTACGAAGCTGAAACCCGGTGTTTTTCCGATCATGATAGATAACGGACTATCAGATTTTGTGTTGAAAACCGCTAACGCTCTAGCCAGTTTTTATTCATGAGTTTTTACCCCTAAGAATAAATTACAAAAATCAGAATCGTCATCACCAATTGTGCCGGAGACTATATGCGATATATACATCAGTTCGGAAATAGTGCAGCATCACCTACACAAGTGAATATCAACAAGTCTCCGGGAGCTGACGGAATCACACCTGTAATTCTTAAGTTATGCGGCAGTCAACTATGCGAATCACTTTGTGATTTATTTAGTCACTCCTTGAGATAAGGTGTTGTACTCAATAACTGGAAGAGAGGAATGATAACACCCATCTAAAAAGGTGGAACTGAATAACCCAGCAAATAATCGCCGTGTTACACTCCTTTCAGTGATCCCAAACATTATTGAGCGAATTGTGTGCGAAATAATTGTTAGTTATCTCGAAGCCCGAAACTTGTTGTTCAGAGAGCAACATGGATTTAGGAAGTCTCGTTCTTGCTTGACTAACCTACTGGAAACACTGGATCACTGTACGCAGGCAGTGGATAATGGTGGTTGCGTGCCTGCATGTTAATTGGACATACCATAGCGTTTGATCGCGTGAACCATTCTATACTCCTGCGCAAGCTGCACGATGTTGGTAATAATGGGTGCCTTCTTACTTGGCTGAGAAGTTATCTCCTTGATCGCAAAGCAACTGTCTCGATGGTGTAATGTCTGGGATAATCCAAGCCACTAGCGGTGTCCTGCGAGGTTTGGTACTTGGTCCGGTTCTTATTTTGGTCAACATCAACGACCTTTCAGGATTTGTCACCGCCAAAATGGTTCTCTTTGCGAATGATGGTAAACTTTGAGTGCGAATCACGTCAAGCGTGGTCTGTTTGCGCTTACAAGGGGATTCGTATATATTAAACAGCTGGTCGGAGCGAAATAAACTTCCACTCAACTTCTGAAAGTGTAAAATGTTGCAAATACGCAAAGATTTCCCATTCTCATACAACGTTGGATCAAATCAACTGGAATGAACAACCAAAGAATAAAACCTCGGCATATGGATTAGTGGAAGTCTTAAGTTTAGCATGCGATGCGAAGCCTTGTATAACCCAGCTAGCCGCATGCCAGGTATGCTTCGGCGTATTTTCGGACATTAGTCATTCTCCATGCTCATAAATACTTATATTAACCCGGTGATGGATTGCTCAGTGCAAGCTTGACCATCGTGGCTACAAAAGGACATCGAGCTGTTTGAGAGCAGCTGCTCGCAGAGCAACTAAAATGGTTGGCTGCCTCCGCAACCTAACATATGAGAATGGACTTGAGCTTCTTAATTTGAATACACTGCTTCGCAGACGGGTTCGATTTGTTCTAATCCTAACTTAATAAAGAATGAACTCAAAGGCGCACCCTCTGAGGCATCTATTTCGCCTCCGGTCAAGCCATGCGACATGTACTCACCCATTGGCATTTGATATTCCGCATTCCCACCGGAACTGCCGTCGTTTCTTCTATTCGGTGAGCATTTGTTTCTCAAGGAACTCCCTACCGTCAGATGTTGTCCAATCATCTAGTGAAAGGATATTTAGGATTAAATTGGATATATTCATGCGTAGTAAATTCACCCTACATCCCGTTTATATAGGATGATGTTTTTTCCAAACGAATTTATTTTACCCACAATGCATGACATTTTTTGTAACTACAAAACTGCTGATCTTCATAATAACTCAATATTTTTTGTAATTATATATTTATTGTTTTTATACGAATATCCTGTATTGTTATACAGCTACGAGCTGTTTTATTCCATAAATTCTTGAATCTTGTATCTTGAATCTTGGATGCACATCACATACGCATGATCTTTCATGTTCTACAGATTTTAGATCGCGCATTTGGATTATGTTCGCACTTGTGAGTGAAATTCATCTTTGGCTTAGCAGACAATTCCGTGCGGTGAAATATCGTGCGGACGGCCTCAATTTTGCCATGACCGCATTATGATCAGTATGGCAATCGTCGCTTTTAAATGATATCGTGAAGCGCATGCTCCATATAACAGTTTGGATAACAAGAATAATATCAACCTGATGCCAATGTTTAGAGCAATAATGTTTCCAAAATAATTTATCATGTGTTTTTGTTTCACAGAATGTATTACTGAAAAAACGACTGAACTGTGTGCACGCTAATAAAAGGCTTTGACCATTTTCATTGGTTTTAAATACGTCGAGCGTTCCCAAACATTTGATCTCCACTATCTCTGGAATACAAATCACACAATAAATCTAAACCGTTCTCTGTCGTACGAATTCGAAGACTGTTTTGTGGTTATTCAAAAAAGCGTCTTTAATCAGCAGGTGTCGCAGAGACTGTCGGAGCATGAACGTTCACAACGTATTTTTACCATTTATGCACTTTACATTTAAAGTCCAAATCCGTTCTCTGCCACTGCAGCTCATTTCTGCTTCTTCTAGTAAGCTGTTTAGCACCGCCAACCCAACTCTGTACAGCCGAGATTTAGTGAAACCCCTCTTTTTCATAAATGTTTAATCACAAGAGACCTCATAATACCTTACCAATTATTTCATACTACAATCCAAATAATAATTGGTCTATTCATACGAAGGGACACCAGGAAAATCTTACCTCAAAGCAGTCAAAATTTACCTTTCACAGTCAATCCATTAAATGATCTATTGACAAAAATGGATGCGATAAATTTTCAGATTCATGTGTTTAAGCTGACGCTTTTATTTACAAGCCGAAAGTTTGGACGGTGATTTTACTCTCTCCGTGCCTGTTTTAATTGGAAGAGTTGATCGAGTAGCGTTGCTCGCTTCACTGGCATAAATGAATTTAAATGTTACCAGACGATTGCCTATTGTATTAATGGCTTTAGCACGAA
The DNA here is from genome assembly GCA_013407085.1 of Atriophallophorus winterbourni. Taxonomy (NCBI): domain Eukaryota; kingdom Metazoa; phylum Platyhelminthes; class Trematoda; order Plagiorchiida; family Microphallidae; genus Atriophallophorus; species Atriophallophorus winterbourni. The sequence continues at coordinate 57,463 of JACCGJ010009293.1, read as the reverse complement.
TGAAACAGCAAAGGTCAGTTCTGAAACTATAACCCTTATACTTTATTAGCCTAAGAAAATTTGTGTATAGCATCTCATGTGCGACACCCTCCTTCAGTCAGCCTCAAATAACGAATCATGAAAAGGCTGAATAAATGCTACTTTACAGAATTTGATGATTTTTAGAGGAATTCCGGTAACGACAGTCGCACAATCATGCGCTAAGTGGTCGATCACCCTATCGAGCTCACTAAGAGTTGGGCGAGTATCTAGATACGTAATGCTCAACAATCGCTCAACATTATGATGTACATGCGTGAAAACCGCACTTTCGGTAAAGAAGAATGATAGGAAAACCGCTCTACTCATCTTTTCATACGCTCAGTTTAGTCGACAATCGGGTTACCTGATACAGACCAAATGGTAGCTGTTTTACGTCTTTGTCACCTACATATCTCTTGATTTTATCATACATACCGTGAATATCTCCGGTATCCGCAGCCTTTTTGCACACTGAGGCTAATTTCATTCCAATATATAATTGCACATCGTATTGCACTCTATTTTTACCATATTTCTAGCTGATCTTGTATATCATAGGTTTCCATCCCCTGGCATACATTTTAACATGCCGAACGTTTCTCATCAAACACAGCAGTCAACCCAGAAGCTTATAATTCAAACAAGTCGAACTTTTTCTTCTTCGTCCTTGAGTGAAATGTGTGAATCCACATATGCAGCGCTTCATTGATTGCCAGTATTATGAATCTGACCCGAGTAAAATGTCCAGTTGAACTCAGCTGTTATGGATTTTGCATATCAATCAGCTTGATTAGCTTCGCACATATGGCGAGATTTTGAGGACTGTTGTGAGCCTATGATATAAAGCGTCTTTTTCAGCAGGTGTCGAACAGAGCGTTGGTGCATGATCGTTGACCACAACAGTGTTACCAGTAATGCATTTTAGATTTAAAGTCCGAATCCGTTCTTTCCCACTGCTGCTCGTTTCTGCTGATGTCAGTGGTTTATTTCTAACGGCTAATCAACTCCATACAGTCGAATCTCATCAGAGCTCTTTCATTTAAAAATATGTGTAATATCTTTCAGTTAACCTACCGGTGTCTGATAATTGCGTCGCAAGCAGAACAACCAATTGCATGTTTATCTCATTTTATTCACACCTGATTTAGTCCCGCCTTTGATATTCCAGACATCGTTATGAAATGTTAAAAGCATAGACTGGACGTTACAGGTTCCCAGCTTTCGGTATGACCTTCGTTATTTATATAGTGTGAAATCCAAAATTTCTAAAGAACATCGTCTAATTAAGATTTAATTTCATGCAAGCTATTGAAGAGAGCAACGCTATTTGATAAAATCTTCCAATTAAAACAGTCTCTCAGATAATAATATTGATACTCGACTGTAAGGTTTTGAGGTTGCTTGCAAAACAGACTACTAGAAGTAGCGGAAACCAACAGTAATATAACCGAACGCATTTGGACTCTAAATCGGACGTACATTACTGTTACCATTAGGTTGGTCAACTTTAATGACTCGACGATATCTGATAGTTTTGGCGAAAATGCGCTATTTATCAAAATCCTGCCACAAAAATTTGTTAGTGGTATTTTGTGAATTAAATGCTACAGTTGGTGGAGATTAGGAATTCTGGCGAAACGGTCTGGAAAGGTTCGTTGTAGGAAAAATTGATACAAAGGGACACGGCCTTTTACAACTGTGCACAGAGTTCAGTTTTCCTGTCAGTAACACATTCTGTCAAACAAAACATCCTTGCTCTTAGCGTTGACATCAGTATGATCTCATTCTTGTTATGCGCATTAAAATAATAATCCTACTTCTCACCAGATCATATCAAAACTTTGACTTCGATATTCAACATGCACTGGTGTGTGGAAAAAACACGATAGTTCACCACACTAAATTGTCTGCTGAGCCGAAAATAGACGTCACTCACAAGTGCGAACCTAATCCAGCTACGCGATCTAAAAAGCAGTAGAACATGAAACTTTATAAGTTTTTCATGTACATTCATCAGCGAAATCAACCGATGTAGGGCAACAACGACAACTGACTCCATTACCTGTTGTGAAAACCCAAAAAGCCGTGTATGGTTTCTAATTACGAGAATTATGAGCAACAATATATATTCTGTCTCTCAAGATATACAGTCTGTTTTGACATGAAGCGTGTACAGATCGATGTGGTGACTGTACACAAAGGTCTTTGTTTTTATGCTTTGAATCTACACACTCACTGCGAGCTGATTCATAATTTTTGACGTTTCAAACTGCTATACACTCAATTAACTCTGATACGTTTTACAATTTTTGTGTGCGCTGCAGTGACCTTAACTTCTTGTTTTGTGCGAGAAATTATTAACCGCGAGGAAGATTGATTTGGTGGTTTTGCTTTCACCATTAAACGAGAAATTTAGAATCAGGATTGTTATTATAGTTTGCATGACAGGGATCGGTGTTAAGTTGATTAATACTCTCAGCATCTACTGGCAACAAACGACACCGTCGTTGGTTAAATAGTGGCTCGTTAGATAGAAAAAGTATATGACGTGAAGATTGTAGAATATTTTTCATTTTTGTGGATTCAGGGATCTGAGCTCTCATTGATCATTTGGCAATAAAATATTTTTTTGGCTGGCTACCTGTATTTAGCTCTAAATGTACGCGAATAATTTACATTTAATACACACCACTCTGTAGTTGTCGATCGAAGTACCTCAATAAAGTAAACGTGTACATATGCTTTGAAAACCATTTCAAAGTTTTCTAAATTTAACCGTTCACGATTTGCTTGAAGATGCTACGCAAGCAACAGCGATTAATATTGTTTTGAATAAATTTGTGCTTAGCATAGTTGATTATAGAGTGACTTATTTATTATAACCATGCTCTCTGCAATTTTTGTTTGTTTTACACATTCACAGTGTTTTCAAAACCAGGATAATTCTCAACAGATAATACACAATATTCCAGCAACCTCGGGCAATTAACTATATGATTTTAATCTATTTATTCATAAACCTGTTTGGTCGGAATACATTTGAGTTGCATGAGTTCTGAAGTGCACAACTCCAAACGTTGGCAGAACTTAAGATCATTAAGTGCAATATAACCAAATACGTTAATCACGATTTCGGAATGAGTCTGGATTTAAAAGTATTGATCAATTTAATCAAATACACTTCAACGAGCATGAGGAGATGGACATTGTCCACACTTATCGAACAATGCGAAATTCGTCAATGTTCGGTAATTATCCAACAAGCAGAACCTACGCAGGTCGATCTAGTTCAATATATTAACTTGTCTACCCATGAGCATATTTCGAATAAAATAGAACATGACAGAACATGCGTCTGTGATGTGCATCCATTATAGTTCCAATCCATTTTCGCTTGCTGTTGCTCGTTTCTGCTGGTATTATTAGGCTGTTTCTCTCACCTAACCATACTACATAAAATTGATTATCATCAGAATCGCGTCAGAATCACGTCTCTTGCAGGACAGTCGCGCCGGCATTTAGCTTTTTCAGCTCACCGTTAATCACTGCTGAAGTTTTCCTGCATGTGATATTCAAGACATCTTCATGAAATCCTGGAAACAGGGAACCGACTTTCCAAGTCGCTAGTTTCTGAAACGAACCTTGTTGTTTTAATAGTGCGGACATCAATAATTCAATAAAAATTGTCTGATTTATATTTAGAACCATGCAATCTAATGGTGCGAACAAAGCTATTCAAATTAAGCCATATAATTAAAACGGACACGGTTAGAATTACCTTTAACATTTTAGATGAAAATTATGTGTACCAGCAGCATGTACACATAAGTCAGATAATTGTTAGTAATACATCGCGTGAGAAACCACGTAGTGGATAGACTGATGTATGGAATATAAGATAAACTTGTATATTGTCTGATGTATGTGAACATTGTTTATAAACGAAAGGGTTCTGTTTAGACTCGATTGTCGGGAGTTGTGTTGCCTGTGCGAAAGCAGGGGAAACGAGCAGTAGTAGCAGCAAACGGATTTGGAATATAAATCTGAAGTGCATTACTGTAACCTCTACGGTGGTCAACCTTCATGAACCCACAATATCCGCGACCACTGCAGAAAAAGACTCTTTCCATCATAACCACACAACAATCATCTAAGACGTTCCACAAACAATTTTGTAGTGCTGAAATGGGCTTTAATGCCACACTGGATTCGGATTTCGAGTACTGGAATAACAGTATCAGAAGGTTCGGAGTAGGTAAAACCAATGGAAATGTAAAATGACTTTTAGAAATATGCACACATTACAGTCTTTATGTCAGTAACACTTACTGTAAAACAAAACAACAGCATGAATATTTTCGGAAACATCCTCTCTCTAAAAATTGTCATCAGCTTTATATTATTCTTCTAAGGCGCACAAACATCACCAGATCATATAAAATCGCAGATTGCGTCAGGGATCATTCATTGTTAAGTAGAAATGGAAGTATCCACACACGACATTTCAACGCACAAAATTTTCAGCTGAGCCGAACATAGACGCCACTTGCAAGTGCGAACATAATATAAATCAGAGATTGTGCTGTACATTTTTGGTTGAATTATACCTTAAGATGAAAAAAACAACCAGCCAATACATCAAATGTCGTCAAAACCGCAAAAGCCGTGTATGGTTTCTAATTTCGAGAATTATGAGCAAAAATATATATTCTGTCTCTCAAGAGTCTTTTTTACATGGAGCGTGTACAGATCGATGTGGTGATTGTACAGACAGGTCTTTGATTTAAGGCTTTGAATCTACACACTCACTGCGAGCTGATTCATAATTTTTGACGTTTCAAACTGCTATACACTCAATTAACTCTGATACGTTTTACAATTTTTGTGTGCGCTGCAGTGACCTTAACTTCTTGTTTTGTGCGAGAAATTATTAACCGCGAGGAAGATTGATTTGGTGGTTTTGCTTTCACCATTAAACGAGAAATTTAGAATCAGGATTGTTATTATAGTTTGCATGACAGGGATCGGTGTTAAGTTGATTAATACTTTCAGCATCTACTGGCAACAAACGACACCGTCGTTGGTTAAATAGTGGCTCGTTGGATAGAAAAAGTATATGACGTGAAGATTGTAGAATATTTTTCATTTTTGTGGATTCAGGGATCTGAGCTCTCATTGATCATTTGGCAATAAAATATTTTTTTGGCTGGCTACCTGTATTTAGCTCTGAATGTACGCGAATAATTTACATTTAATACACACCACTCTGTAGTTGTCGATCGAAGTACCTCAATAAAGTAAACGTGTACATATGCTTTGAAAAACCATTTCAAAGTTTTCTAAATTTAACCGTTCACGATTTGCTTGAAGATGCTACGCAAGCAACAGCGATTAATATTGTTTTGAATAAATTTGTGCTTAGCATAGTTGATTATAGAGTGACTTATTTATTATACCATGCTCTCTGCAATTGTTTTTTTGTTTTACACATTCACAGTGTTTTCAAAACCAGGATAATTATCGACAGATAATAAACAATATTCCAGCAACCTCGGGCAATTAACTATATGATTTTAATCTATTTATTTATATACCTGTTTGATTGGGATACATTTGAGTTGCATGAGTTCTGAAGTGCACAACTCCAAACGTCGCCAGAACCTGAGATCATTAGGCGCAATATAACCAAATACGTTACTCACAATTTCGGAATGAGTCGGGATTTAAGAGTATTGCTTGTGATCAATTTAATCAAATACACTCTAAAGAGCATGAGGAGATGGACATTGTCCACACTTATCGAACAATGCGCAATTCGTCAATGTTCGATAATTATCCAACAAGCAGAACCTACGCAGGTCGATCTAGTTCTATATATTAACTTGTCTACCCATGAGCATATTTCGAATAAAATAGAACATGACAGATCATGCGTCTGTGATGTGCATTCATAATAGTTCCAATCCGTTTTCGCTTACTGTTGATCGTTTCTTCTGCTATTATTAGGCTGTTTCTCTCAGCTAACCATACTACCTAAAATTGTTTATCATCAGAATCGCGTCAGAATCACGTCTCTTGCAGGACAGTCGCGCCGGCATTAAGCTATTTCAGCTCACTGTTAATCACTGCTGAAGTTTTCCCGCCTGTGATATTCCAGACATCTCCATGAAATCCTGGAAACAGGAAACCGACTTTCCAAGTCGCTCGTTTCCGAAACGAACCTTGTTGTTTTAATAGTGCAGACATTAATAATTCAATAAAAATTGTCTGATTTATATTTAGAACCATGCAATCTAATGGTGCGAACAAAGCTATTTAAATTAAGCCATATAATTAAAACGGACACGGTTAGAATTACCTTCAACATTTTAGATGAAAATTATGTGTACCAGCAGCATGTACACATAAGTCAGATAATTGTTAGTAATACATCGCGTGAGAAACCACGTAGTGGATAGACTGATGTATGGAATATAAGATAAACTTGTATATTGTCTGATGTATGTGAACATTGTTTATAAACGAAAGGGTTCTGTTTAGCCTGGATTGTCGGGAGTTGTGTTATCTGTGCGAAAGCAGGGAAACGAGCAGTAGTAGCAGCAAACGGATTTGGAATATAAATCTGAAGTGCATTACTGTAACCTCTACGGTGGTCAACCTTCATGAACCCACAATCTCCGCGACCACTGCAGAAAAAGACTCTTTCCATCATAACCACACAACAATCATCTAAGACGTTCCACAAACAATGTTGTAGTGCTGAAATGGGCTTTAATGCCACACTGGATTCAGATTACGAGTACTGGAATAATAGTATCAGAAGGTTCGGAGTAGGTAAAACCAATGGAAATGTAAAATGACTTTTAGAAATATGCACACATTACAGTCTTTATGTCAGTAACACTTACTGTAAAACAAAACAACAGCATAAATATTTTCGGAAACATCCTCTCTCTAAAAATTGTCATCAGCTTTATATTATTCTTCTAAGGCGCACAAACATCACCAGATCATATAAAATCGCAGATTGCGTCAGGGATCATTCATTGTTAAGTAGAAATGGAAGTATCCACACACGACATTTCAACGCAAAAAATTTTCAGCTGAGCCGAATATAGACGCCACTTGCAAGTGCGAACATAATATAAATCAGAGATTGTGCTGTACATCTATGGTTGAATTATACCTTAAGATGAAAAAAACAACCAGCCAATACATCAAATGTCGTCAAAACCGCAAAAGCCGTGTATGGTTTCTAATTTCGAGAATTATGAGCAAAAATATATATTCTGTCTCTCAAGATATACAGTCTTTTTTACATGGAGCGTGTACAGATCGATGTGGTGATTGTACAGACAGGTCTTTGTTTTTACGCTTTGAATCTACACACTCACTGCGAGCTGATTCATACTTTTTGACGTTTCAAACTGCTATACACTCAATTAGCTCTGATACGTTTCACAAATTTTGTGTGCGCTGCAGTGACCTTAACTTCTTATTTTGTGCGAAAAATTATTGACCGTGAGGAAGATTGATTTGGTGGTTTTGCTTTCACCATTAAACGAGAAATTTAGTATCGTGGGTGTTATTTACGTTTGCATGAAAATAATCAGCTTTGAGATGCTTAATAAATTCCGCATCTATTTTCAATAAAGGATACCCATCCTTGTTATAATAGGGTCTTCTTGGATTGCAGGTGTATATGGCGTGAGAATTTGAGAATTTAATTCCTTTTTGTCGATTTATGGTGCTTTGCTCTCATTTATCATTTGCCAATAATTTCTTCTATAGGCTGGCATCACATATTTAGCTCTGAATGTACGCGAATATTTTTTATTCAATAAACACCAGTTTGTACATGTCGATCGAGGGACCTCAGTAAAGTAAACGTGTACATATGCTTTGAAAACATTTCATTTTTTTCTAAATCAAAACAATCACCATACGGTTGAAGACGAAAAGCAAATAACAGCAATTAATAATATTGAGAATAAATTTGTGCTCAGCATTTTCGATTATTGTGTCAACTGGAATACAACTAGTATCCTGATTTCTATGCAGACAAAATGTGAAAGACTTTTGTCAAGATAACCCGCTTTGAGTACCGATTGGTAATCCCCTCAAAACTCTCACCCATTAAGCGATTGTGATTTGCGTCCAATTGTACCAAACGGTGTTTGGGTGCATTGCCAAGAAGGTTAGTCACATGTTAGCTGTCATTATTTACGGACGCATCTGCCAAAGCAAGTGGAATCCGGGCTCAACCATACTGTTGACTGGTTCATTGGTTCCCTATATCGTTTCTCTAAAACAGCTCCAGCCGCGGGACGCGATATTCGCCCGTTCGGTAGGAGAACTTTTGGCTATCTAATCGCATTAAACACTTTAACATTTTCTGGAGGGCCAATCAGTTCACCGTGTTTTACATCTCATTAAACCACTCATCCACCACTCCGCAAGTCATCAGAGCGATATAGTTCCTAGAGAGTGCAGGAACCTAGATTTTTCAGCCAATTCACGACTGACATACAGCATATCGCAGGTGCACAAAACCCTGTCGCGGATGCACTCTCTCGAATAAATGTCGTAGAGTTGCCGTCCTTCATCGACCTCAGTGAAATTGCCGCAGCGCAAGCTGCTAACTTCGAAACAGCACAACTCAGGGACTCCACTCCACTTGACATTAGACTTTTACCCTTAATGACGGCTCGGGCAAAATACTGTGCAACGTTTCACAAACCACACCCCGACCACTGATTCCATCTGCATTCATGCGGCGCGTGTTTGAGGAATTTAACAATCTCTCCCAACCTGGCATTCGTGCGAGTAATAAAATTAAAACCGCTCTATTTATTTGGCCAAAAGCTAGGATATTCGAAGTTGGGCGAAAGCGTGAATGATACCTAACGACAATCAATCGACACACCAAGAGTCCATTAAGAACGTTAGTCGAACCGGATAAGCGCTTTTCACACATACATGGAGAATTGAACGGCCCATTGCCCCCTTTACGCGGCCACACATATATCCTTACGATAATCGACCGTTTTACCAGGTGACCTGAGGCCATCCTACTTCACAACTGCTAATCCGAAACAGTTGCGCATGCCCTCTTCGAGAGTTGGGTGGGACAGTTTTGTGGTCCGTGTATTATCACTACGGATCAAGGTTCTCATTTCGAGTGTGCCTTCAGTAAATTGCTAGCTACTCTGGGTTGCCAACATTACGAACTACAGCTTACTACCTTTCGGCTAATGGGATGGTTGAAAGGTTACACAGCAACTCAAGGCGGGTTGATGGCGCATGGAGGTATTGACTGGAACGAAGTCCTACAGATCGTCCTCCTAGGTTGGAGGTCAAACGTTAAAACCCCTTTGCAGGCTACCGTAGCCGAATTGACATACGGTCGCGCCATCGCTCTACCTGGCGAGTAGGTCGCCCCGCACATAAAATCACCCTTTGCCTACGTTGATTACTTGGCGCGCTTGCGCCAGTACATGGGTCGTTTTCACCCATCACCTCAGCAGTTTCAGGCCAAATCATCACATATCCCAAAGGAGTTGGCTAATTATCCATATGTTTTCTCCGGAATGACATGTTGAAGCAGCCTTTTCACTTTCCTTATATTGGACCGTTCAGAGTAAATCGACGGTCTCCCAAGACGGTCGTCATCAACCGTGACGGCAAGCATGACACTGTATTATTCGACAGAGTCATTTCGGGTTTAATGGAGAAGGAAGTTATCCCACATGACCCAACGCCAACCCAGGCACCGCTGTTTAATACCCTTCCTCTTCACACAGCTCACCCAGAGCCGTCCACTACAGGAACCAAACGTGCCAAACAGCAACCCATTCTATTCGCTGATTTTTGTGTGATTAGTTAACAATTTCCAATCTTTAGGCATACACGCGTGCATTATTTCGTACCTCATTCTAATAACTCGGTCGTGGTTCGAAATACATGCACCAGGGTTTGTTCTTTTTTTCCCTCAGGTACGCACACATTCATTGCTGATGCAACCAAATCGCGCACCCTTCGAGGACCACCTACTCTTGCCTCCAACTCACCCAGTCGCCCCAACCACCAACAACGAGCACAATTGTGCCAGCACGCCTGTCATGCCTCAATAGGTCCTCACCAGCCCAGATTGACACCCAACCGACTCTTCTGGCGCGGCCGTTTACCATCCTTCTTCAGAACGCAGGAAATTGTGAGCAAAGATGGCTTTTCTGAGCATCTGGTTCTTGTTGTCAAGCATACGAATACGTCTCTTTCTGCTAAAATTGGGTTCGGACTATTATCAAGCCAAACGGGAAAATCCCGCTAGCAGCTGTTCACTCCGTGTGAGGCGGCTCGGCAGTACGTTTACTCACATGTGAGACGCTTCTTGGTTTAGTCCCGATCGCTTTACCGTACATCCAAAACCATCGAAATCGCCCACGCAGAACCAGCGCCCTGCCTGACTTCTAGGTGACTGGTTGCTGAGAGACTACATTCCTAACCGGGTTAAAATCCCGCCTCTACCATGGTAATTAGAGGTTTTTAAACTCTACTGAAGAACGTGCTCTTTAATATATCTTAGGTTGAAACAAGTTATACTAGAACCTAAATATTCATTTTTATAAAATTTGAAGAAACCAAAAGAAAATGTTATCGAACAAACGTCTCAATCAGGCCCTGCATGTTGTTTGTGATATAATAGCACACAAGCCAGGATATTATATTCTCATTCTGTTCGGTAAGATATTATTCACTTCATTGAGTGACAAATTCAACTATTCCAACTGCACACACATATCATGTGTACACTACTTTGAGCGCACCTTAAATGTTTGATAAGTAATGCCAATTATAATTATAACCGTTTTTATCACGAATCTTTGTGGAGTTTTGTGTGAACGTTTGTTGAATAATATGCACATTGGTTAATAATGTTTCAAATGAGAATTTTGAAAATGCTTATTTGGATAATGAGACAAGCATTATCTTGGTATTGCCTTTGAGCTTTTGATAGGGTTGTCGTAACCTAGTCTGCTAAATAAAGATGACACTGACACGAGCATAGAAACGTCTGGTGGCGTAAAGGCTGCGGACCGATAATGCTGATCGTATGATTTCAGCATTAATCTTTCATGGGCTTGCTAACCTCATGAACTTGATTATGTTCGCCATCTTCCACATAAAAAATGGAAGATAGTAATCGTTCACCTGAAACTCAGCCTTCTTCTATTCGCGTATCATACATCACATAGAATTTATGTTTGGAAATATAATCCTTTTTAAACAAACGGGAGTAAAATATTTTTGGTGTGTTTATCAGGATCGACTTGAATCGTAATTAACCACTATATCTTTTACGAACAATCCCGTGTGGTTGTCATGTTTATTGAAATATCTTTTTGTTAATGATTCAATATTCATACTGCAAAACCCCAAGATAATCAACAAACGAATAATAATATATCGCAATTATTGGTTCGACATATTCGTTGTAGCGCAACCAACCAGCGATCAGTTGAATCATTACCAACAACTATAAAATCGCGACTGATAAATTCGTTTTTAAAGGCACACCATGACGCATTCCATAAAACTACTGATACTTCTTTGTGTTTCAATTGCGGTTAATGCTGTAATTTGTAAGTTGAATAATTGTTCAACCATCCAAATATGAATATATATATATATTTCAAATATTATTCTATGATAAAATGTTCGCATCTGACAAGCAATAAAATTCGTTAGAGTAAGAACTCAGGCAGTGGGCAAGAGCTGTTTGTTAGGCTGATTGCAGCAGCTATCGTAAAATCATGGCGCATATGCATGCTTGCGTACAAGGTTTTCTAAAACGAGATTTGTGTTAAGGATATGCCGTAGGTCCAAATGAATCAGCTTAGTTAAACATGACACTGAATGCTGAAAAAATAGGAATTAAAATGCATGCGTGTGAAATCAGCTGTGAAGGATCAAAAAACAGTGCCAGCATCAGCTACATTTTGTTATACGCAGCATATAAGGTGACCAGAGAAATATTCAGAGACGATCGATACAATATAGAATTGAATTATATTTGTGATTTTCTAGGTTAAATAGGGGCAAGGAAATTGCCAGGTAGCCAATGCCTATATGGTGGAACAATTGGTGTTTTCAATCGAAGCCTCCGCCTGAAGAACCTGACTTGCAAGGCAGCGTAGTGAGACCGCGTTCTTCTGACCTATGTCCAGGATTATGCTCGATTATTCAGGGATGTACACAATCAATCGCATCACGTAAAGATTCATTCTCGAGGGTTTAGGGTTTATTATTTTCGCGATTACCAGTCTCGCGCGATAAAACTCAGTGTTATTACCAAACGCAATTTCTTCAAATTTGCGTTGAGAGTTTACTTTGAAAATCTCTTTCTACTAGGCACGAGGTAATATTATCTTGAAGATATAATGTACTTTAGGTTCCAGTTTATTTGATTTTGTGTATCATGCACAAAATATATGTTCGCTTTCCGTTTAAACAGATGATTATATGAATTGTATAGGTGAGTTGTGTTGATGATTATTTGTAGATTTCCTGAGTAAACAATCATCCTCATGAGATAATTAATGAAACGATATATTACAATAAAATTGAATTGTAAAACTGACATTACTTTGATATAAAAGGGCTGACAATAGTTTTTCAAGCAATGCTTTTAAACCTTACTTATATTGCAGCTTTTGAATAAATATTTAAAAAATTTTCAATTTGTTGATACCATTGATTGGGATACAGTGTATTATAGATGGACAGAATTTTGCGCGCTTCCGTTTCGGTCAGATTTCAATTAAAGTTTATCTTCTGTCATAGAAGCGAAATTAGGCCGAGGTTGATATTAAGTACAAGAAACATACCTTTATATGCTGCTCTTTACCGCCTTGGTTCAACATTGTGATATACAGACTATTGCTGACCTGAATGAGTTAGGTCCGAGGATAAATATCAGATTTGATAGTATAGCGCTTGGTGTATATGTCTGTTGATCATTAGTGGATAACAACGCTGACAAAACGTCCAGCTGTCCGCCGTGAAGAACATATCACTTATGTCGCGCGTTTGTGAATGGTCATGCATTGCAGACGTTCTCAAAGTAAATCATATCCAGACATCTTAAAACTTTCATTCTACATGGTAGACCTAGATTTGTTCGCCACGCTTGAATTGGTAGAAAAATCCAGGATTGCGAATGACTTTGTTGTATTTGAAGTTTCCATATTCAAAGACAAGATATTTGTGATGACCATTCTTTGAAATCATCTGAGACGTTTTCTAGCAACAGACATTGACCAAGACTGCGAATTCCAAATGTTTATTTGATAAGGAAACACAAAAATAATAATGTCGTTTTGTATTTGTAACCATATTCACGGTTGTGCATAGCGCTAAAAATTTACTTTAATAATAGGACAACAAAATATCTTCGTTCGTTTGGTGGTTTACTACAAATAATATGAACAACGGTACAATCTGATCTAAGTATCTCTTTTAAGGTAGAATGTCAGTTTGTCCGCATCATATGAGTTGTTCTTAGAAGCTGGTTATTATCAGGTATGTAATGTAATACGTTACAGAGTCGATAGTCAGGTTTTTCAGTTAAAATGGCTGCTAGTTCTTCAATGACCAAATGTAAAATGTTGCGATATATGTTTGTAGAAGCAAACAGTCATTTAGCCTAGGAATGCAACACCGCATCCTCATGTGTTCCGCGAATAACGATATTTTAATGCAAACAGGATCCGGTATTTCACTGATGTAAACCAGATAGAGGATCGGACGACAAACTATGATTGTGGAAATCACATATCTACTCAAATTTTTTTCGATAATGCACTGTCCTCACTTACGTCGGTAGCGCAATTGGTTAGGCCATCATTTAACTAAGTCAACAAAATATCAGTGAAATTATTTGTGTTCAACTTCTGCATTATTAGGCAATGGTTAACGCTATTGGACATTTTGGAGAAATCTAGGTAGCAGGGATGATTTACAAACATTTATCTATTGCGCGTGTTTAACCATCAACTGTTACAGCAAATTGCGTAAACTAAGATAATTCCGTCCAATCGCTTCTGGTTTCTCGAAAGTGACTGATTACATTCCAAATAATATATGATAGGGACAACATAAAGGAGCTAAATTAATTTTGAAATCACAGGTTACAGAATAACGAATCCCAGATTCGCAAAATCGGAACCATGTTTCGATTTGAAAAATAGAAATCATTATGTCAGGCTTCACATCGGTAGAAAGCACGTCATTTGCCAGTGTTTGTTTTATTATCTATGACAGTTGATTGCAGAGCCACTTCGCATATTGCTTTATTATGGGAGAAGATACTTCGTGTTTGGATGTAGACCTTTCGGTTTTTAGATGGACTGGAGCAAGACGTACGCGATTCAACATAACAATTATTTCACTCAGTGGAACATTGGTTGGAAGGGTATGCTCTTGATGTAAATTGCATGCTTTATAGGACTAAAACAGATAAACAAAGGTGACTAATTTTTTAGCAGATTCAAATGCATTTATTATTCGGAAATCTGACGTGCTCTCGTCCGCAACTCCTGGTTTTAACTAAGCGTGCTCATTACTTATGCGAATGGAAATCTCGGGGTTGAACGTCCTCATGCGTCCATGCTAGTACAAGATATCTTGAAAGAAAGAAAACATTTTACTTTATTAGTCAGTATATCAAATTTATCGCAGGTCATTCAGGTTGGTGGTTTCGGTTCACAGTAAATCGAATTATAAAGATCATCACTCAAAGACAGGATATCAATCCGTCCGAATGTTTTCATGCATAACTGGTTGAAACAGATATACAAATTGAACAGGTGGAATTTCGTAGGTATAATGTGTTACATGCAATGTTGATATAAACAGGAATATCGTACAGTATCTCATTACATACGCGTTTGAGGGAGTTTTCTGGGTGAAATTTACTGCTATGCAAATTCGATAATATAAAGACAACGATAATTGAAAATCCACAATTGAATCTGGAAGTAGCCATGCAAATTATGTCAAGTTGGGATGCAGTGGAATGCTTCTTGTTGGTGACATATTCTTATCCTGCAACGCAATGTATGCCTTTGAATAACTGAGTGTATACAGTAAAACGTTGTTTGAAACCTTTATATCACGACACAAAATGTTCTGGCTTTAGTACAATGCTTCTAACCATCCATTCGTTTCACGGTCATAGCGAACAATTCTGATGTCGGGTAATTCTAGTTCACAATTTATTTAGTGAGACAATAGCAGAGATCCTTTTAGAAGAAGATGTTTGGTAAATATTTCATCAAAATACAGACATTTCATTGATTTTGCTGCGCAACAATCGTACATTTGTAGAGTGCCGTTTCATAGACGTTTTTCGCAAACAGGACATTAAACTAGACATGACATTGCTCTTTAGTTAACATTAATATTCTAATTCTTGTTTTAATGCGAGGGAGCTTCTCAATCGTCACAAATTACAATAGGTGGCAATTAAGGCAATCACTTCAGAAAATGTTGTTTACTGCAAAAACACCGGATATATCCAACAACAGCGTTTTTCAAGACTAATATTATAATTTACAAAAAGTCATAATGTGCATACAATTTTAATATGATGAAGCCTCATAGTTATCACCTAAACTTCAATTTATATCAATTTGTTTAAAATGCATTATTGTGTACAAAACTCACATAATGATATTTGAACAATTGTTTTGACAATAAATCATTTTTGAGAAGCAAAAACGAGAATTGCTTACTAACTGAGTAGTTCAGAATCAGATGAAAATTCAAAGGGAAGAAAGTGGTTTTGTTTTAACCGCTGAAACACATAGACCCATTGACTCATGGTGCATAGCTTCCTCGAATGCACAGGTTGAGGACAGACAAGGCATAGTGATTTCTCTTTAATAGGTTTCGACTTGGGTGTGTACATCATAATAGTGTAGGCTATTCCAAGTATAAAAAATTACACGGCCGACCATGGGCCGTGCATTCGATTCGTGGGTCATGTACAGTCAGAGTAGAAGTTCGAGCATATTATTAATGCGGGCCTCACAGAATGAATCAGCATTGTAGAAGCTGGATGTGAAAATATTGTACACCAAAATCAAATCCCCTTGGATCCGACGATGTGGATCACAAAATAAAATAATTTTACACTCTCGTTCGTTCTATATATTCAGCCTGAATCCGGCGAAAAGTGTAGTAGCTCGATTGTATATAGTTAGCAGAGTCGCAAATATTTTTGAAACCATAAGGACCAGGATTGCACTGACTACCTCATAGTGGATCCCATATACGTAGTTATAATAAAGAATGTTGAGTGATTTTGGTAAACGAGAGACTCTTCGAATGAAGAGAATTTTGAATCTTCACACATTTGCCGATGTTCTTTATGTGACACTTTTGGAAATTGATGAATATACGAATTTTGGGGATCAATCGCGTGGGTTGTCTAAATCATTCAGTGGCAGTTTCACACTCATCATCGACCACACTATCATGTCGTTTGGGAACATTACGATTTTACAATAGATAAGAGCATGTCATTGGCATGAATTGCAAAATAGATTGGTCCGATGACGGATAGCTTAACGTGCTAGCTTTTGCAAGAGAATATTGCGGTTTATATCATCAAAGGCTTTCTGTATATCTAAATAAGACCCATGGATCTTAACTGCAACATCTACTGCTCAAGTACAATCATTGAGCCTAAGAAGGAGCTTAGTTTTAGAGGATCATCCGTTCCTAAATCGGTTTTACTTAACCTATCCATAAAAATATGGAACGCTTCATTATTAGGTGTGACATTATTGTACCGGATCCATGCTAATCATATCTGTATTGTACCAATTTAAGTGAGATTTTGCCAAGGCGAGTCGAGTCTTTTCAACACATATAACACTCTTATTCATTCCTATCATTTTATTTATTTATTGAGAAAAAGTTATTATTTATATCTCATCTTTATATCTTTTATATGCTGACCACATGACTTCTCATTTTAACTGAATATTATTGCAGCGTTTCTTCCAGGTATCGATAAAGTTATCTGTGAGTCTATTTATAATTTCACATAATCGAATAGAAAAGTTATGGCAATGGATAAATTACCGAAACATAATTATTCATCAAAGTATTGCTAACTCAAACGATGTACTATAATTTGTTTTTAGATTACATTCCTTCAACAGACAAACAAATATTGTCATTAAGACTGACATTTTTTCGAAAAATATAGTAATTATGGAATGACGAATGCTTTGAAATAATAAAAGTAATAGTTTGGTATTCAATGGAATGCAACTATGAGAGGATTAAACGAAGTCGTTCACTCAAATTAGTATACGTATTTCGATTTGCAAAATCTTGCAACTGGTTTAAAATAGTGAGCAAAATTGAATTCGAAAGTTACTGTTAGTAAGATTTGCAAAGCCAGTCATTGCAAGACCGATCGATACATTTGATTTAAAACTGAGCCAACAAATTCCGATTTGAGTGAATTTAATTAATTAATTAATTAATTAATTTAATTAAGTCATTTCTTTGTTGCAAGATTTATTGGATTTATTACAGGGATCATAAATAACCGCGCATTAGTTCTTCTGTAGAAATTACTAAGCATAGACTGAAACAACGGTAAATACATTAACAATTAATTAACTGTTAGATTATGTTTACTAAGATTACTCTCATGAGTCACTATTTTGTTTGCATATTTGAATGTATTAGAAAGAACAGCCACGTTTTAGCTTGGTTTCATATACAGGTACAATGGCTACACGTACTTCGAGTAAGTGCACCATTGCGAAAAATACAATTTATTTTTCATGAAATATTTAGTTGTATTGAGGCTAGGACGTCTGTATCAATATGTAAATATCCTGATGACCGAAGTAAAGACTAAACGTCTTGACAAGATTGTCAACTGCCAGACACAAATCTGGATGCCTCGGTTGATCCGTAAAAGCCTTGAACCAATAAATGAACGTGAAATAAAAATCGTCATAAACGATTCTAGGGATATAAGCAAACGTTGGGAATCACCGAATTATTTGTAACAGTGAACTGACGTATAACTTTTAATATTGATCGAAGGTATCCAGGGACTCAACGAATATATTAAAATGCTCAACGCAATATGAACGCTAACGTGAAATATAATAGTTTTTAACGATCAGGTTATTGCAAATTTTCAGCTACAAATGATTTTAGTTTGCGAATGTATGTCCTACTTTGATTTCAATATCGACATGAACGAAGAATCAACCACATGTTGCTGGAAGGAATTTCAAAAAAATCGAAATGCGAGAATAGGACCAATAAACAGTAACTTATCTTCGGATATATTTAGTCGAATTTGTTTGGATTATTCAATATTACGTCTGTTTGTCTATCACCAGAACTGACGGATACAAATTGACAATTTATGCAATCATTTCGCTCGATAAACTAAAGTTTTTGTGTCAACATTTCTTGACAATTGACCAACAGAAATCAATTTAAAATATTCAGTCAGAGGATACTAGTCTTTAACATCTATAGCTGGTAATGCATTACTAGACAATGCTTTTGAGTTAATTGCATAGTTCTATGTAGTATTGCATTGGATTATTGTAATTTTTATATCCATCACATCAACAAGCAACATTTAGATCGCGTGTTTGAGTTTTCAGCTGGTCGCTTATACAGTGAGGTTTGCGACCATATCGTTAACTATAAATGGGTTTCGGACCATCTAAGCCGGGGAGGGTTGTCGGATTCTTCTCTCTTATTTGATGCCAGATTTCGTGTGTAAAATCTGCAGTTAGAAAGGCAGATAAATGTATTTAATTCGTTGATCTGGCCGTTGTCGGAATCTATCTAATAATGTATGCTGTTGATTTATCTTTGTGAATTCAAGGGAAGACATTTTAGGAAGACATTCTTTACAAGCAAACTATAATCGTTTATGTCGAATGATCTTCCTCTTTGGGTATTTTCGACCAGAATGCCATGCTCCAGAATAACGATGCTTAAGAGTTTTCAACAAAGCAGGTGATTGGATATACTCTTTAGCAAATGCTGACATTGCACGGAAGATGATCGATGAATAACAATAAATGAGATGGAGCCATGCGCATTCGATTACAATTTAGTATAATCTTACTGAAAATTCATTTTACTTTTTATTACTTGATGCTTATATTGATCCGAGCGACAAAATAGGTGTTGCTCAAGGCCTTGCAGCAATGTGGTGTGGATATCAGAGATATGTGCTGATTGCAAACGGCTGATGAATATTATGCACTTGAACGGATCATCTGTAGATTTACAACATTCCAAAGCGTTTTCGTACTCAATTGTCTTTGTAGTGATGTGCTAGAAAGTATGTCGATTCATTCATTACGTACTTCAGACAGCAAAGTCGGTTGATGCACATAAATGTTTTCTACATCAGACACTATCTCATGTAATTGACTGTCTTTTTAAAGTGCGCTCACGTGGGTTATGTGGAATATTAACTAACGTCACTTTTTAAACTATACTGCGAACAGTACTTACGCCTCAGATACGTTTGCAAAAGATATATAGAAGCTAAAACGATTGACCCCATGTTTTGAGGAGAGGTTTTCCATGACAGATCACTCAGGTGGCACTGTGTGAAGCATCACTTCAACGCGGGGTGAGAGTAGAAACTGCTCTTGGCTCCTGGAGGCAGATCACGACGCAGTTGTGCAACTTGAGGGCGATCGACTCAATACTGCATAACAATGTGAGCGGTGTATGTGTGTGATTGTCAATCAGCAATCGGAATGTTCATTAATTCTAAAAGCTGATGACCATGAATCCTGCATGCGCTTTTGACGTAGTTCGATTGTTCACATCGACAAGGAGGTTAATATAATTAACAGTTTACATTTTGCAACATCACTCATACCAACACGATAAAGAACATATCTTCTTTAAACATGAATTATGTGTCGAATGCTAATTTGACCAAAGAAAGCTAAGTAAAAACTCGCCTATGGCTTCGGTGGGTGGTAAGCTCAGATAGAGCAAGCGTGAAAATTTGGGTTTCAGGCCAGTGCGGAGCAAAGCATGGGAATGCCTTTTCATGTGCGAATGTTTTTCATAGAATGCAGTCGAGGTGTGAAATAAATTCGACGTTATCATTTTCGTCGTTCGACCGACAATACGTCACATAAAAGAACAAAAACATCATTTGTGACCTCAAATTGACGGAAGCTTCAGAATTTGTTTTATAGAAACACCGTGTATTGATTACAATTAACAACTTAAACAGTGAATAGGTATTCGGAAAAGGATATTTCAATACAAACTCGACAAAATTTTTTTCAAACGTATGTACAATAGTGCAGTGAATAACGGTAGAATGTGAACAGTTCAAAGTAAAACCTACATGGATAGAATTGAAAATTAACACTACGGTGAAGGAGGGAATATGGTTACAACAAAATTATAATCATTGGTCACAGATATGCAAGTAAGCCTTATCGAGAATATATCCCTTTGAAGGATGGTTAGGATTATAAAATATTTTGGAGACAGAGATAATTTCTCCTGCGATTCGTTGTTAGTGTAAGTCGAAAAGATTAATGTATGATAACATTTCTATATAAGATTTGATTCGAAAGCAGGAAAAAATTAATGTCGAGCGTTCATAAACTCGCTGATTATTACCTACATTATTCTTGAGCCACAGAAACCATGACTAAAAGCGTGTATCATTAATGCTAACAGGTATGTATTCATGATCGTCTGGAATAAAAATATCACAAATAATGAATAGAGAATTTTGAGGACACTTGCAGCTTTTTTATAGACGTTATTAGTTTTGAATGAGGTTTTTGAGGTATAGCTTATTCAGACACCCAAATATTTATTTTTATCGCACTTTTCACGAACACGTAACCTTTACGTTATCTGACACTACTTGCTTAATGATATGCATAGATCTGAATTTGTTTAATTTTGGCATGTTGTTCTTCCACGACCGAAGGTAAATCGAATGCAGATCATTTTAGCACCTAACAGACATCTATGCTAGGGTTGCAACTCAAAGTATGAGTGTGGTTTTTCTAGCAATTCTGAGCATTGCGTTCGTATGAGCCATGTTATTCCGTCGACCACGGATGATACCAGCTTTGTATAAAAATAAAGAATGAAGGTCTGATTCTTCCCCACTCACTGATAGAGTTATGTTTTGTCCAGCTGACCGATTTACGAAGAAAACCCAAGGATTTACGTTGGCTGTTTTTCAGTGGTTAGAGGTTTTTAGTATTGAATTACATCATGCGTGATATACCTTTTTCGTAATAAAACTTCTTTTGGTAAACATTTCGTTCACTCTCTTAATCAGTAAATGGAATCATTCCGAATTTATCTATTATGGGTAACACTGATGGTGAGACAAGCGAAAGTTCGTAACTTAAAAAAACTTTCGAGCTCAGAATATTAGTGGGAATCAAAACGTTTTTTCAGGTCTAGAGGAAAAATATTGAGCTTACCTTTTTTACATAATGTTTCTAAAAGCATAATCGAAATTCATAAAAAGAGGGTGGTTACGGCAGGCTTCCAATCGTGCTGTGCAGAGCCACAATGAGAGACACAACTTCCAAAATTCAATTCATGTTTTCTGGAATCATTTATTATTGACACAGTTATTCTAACTGGATAAAAATGTCGTCGTTTCGTCCAGGCTGACATTCGTAGGAACAGCCATCAATTTCGCGATTATTGCTAGTCCCAACAACATCGGTTCCGCGATTATTGCTAGTCCCAACAACATCGGTTCCGCGATAACTCAACTCAATTCAGTCCTCTTCTTGCCGGGAGGCACATGAAGCGAAGACAACTTCACGCCAGTGGTTTCGGTCTGTCGCTGCACCGCGAATCTTTGTGCATGTAGTTGCGTTCCAACGTTCTGCGATAAGTTTCCTTGGGCCGTCCCCTTTTTCGTTTACCTTGCAGACGCCAGTGAATGGCTACCTTCGTAAGCGAAACGAACCACGGATCTGTTGTCATCGTTTCGCGATAACATGTAATAAATCATACGTAGTTATAAAGAATAACCTGTAGTGCATACTGATCAATGCAATCTGTAAAATAAATTAATACGTTATATCAAACACAAGGACGTTCCAACCAATAACTTCTGACACGATTATCTCAAATTTCTTAATAGTCACATGTTTCGTATAATTTTCTTTCTATGGATAACTATATGCAATACAGTATTGTGTAATTATCTCTCAAATGCAGAACATTGCAAGATATGACTCCAGGAATGATATTGAATCCATACGTAATATACAATCTGTACGCATTTACAGCGTATCGGCTTCAAGCTAATATTCCCATTCTGTCATCAGTATGATAACTACATCCTTGTTTGATTTATCTGGTATACATTTAAAAGTCACCTTATTCTGAATTATAAGAGAGGACCATATGTAGAGAGTCAGGTGATCTAATAGCTTTCACGGGTGTTTCCGGATTTTAACATGCGAACCAAATGCCAACACGGAGGTTATGACTCATTTGCGAAACAAACAAAAATGATTCCTGAGAATAATTTGCCAGGAAATTCCAGGTGTTTTTTTTCCTTTAGAGAATTTTTATGAAGCTTATATTTTCCACATCACCACATAGATATCGACAGAAAGATATCGTAGAATATCAACAAGCACATGGTGCGGATTTTCTGAGTAAAACATAAATAAACCTTTGAAATAACTTCGAAAGTTTGCTTGGCAAATAATATAATACATTGCTATTATCCACATCTCCACATATATGTATCGTTTTGCGTTTGCGCGTCAATAAAAACAAACGCCTCCTGAAATATATTCAATACAGCTAAATGATAAACGTTTTGGAAATTAATGAATCTAAACATGCGGAGCACTTAGCACGATGTATTGAATTGATCACATCCTAAGACGTAACAAATTCTCTTTCTGTATTCTTTTTTTGGGAGATTGTTATTGCGAAAGATCAATGAAAAATATCATGAAAATCAATGCAATATTTATTAATGATCTATAAATTATCTTTATTTTGAATATTTGTAAACATCTACAGCCTGGTATTTAACAATATCATTTACCGAAGAATCATTCAGTGAGTTTCAAGAAATTGTTATGTCAAATGATCAAATTATTATTTTGATACAATTAAATGCGGTAGCAAATATGAAAGACATACGCTGCGTTATTCAGTTAAATTTCTAAACGTTTTCAATTGTCGATTAGTGGTAAATAAGAATTTTCGAACGATATGGAGGAAACCACCCTCCGGCTCAAAACAAGAATACGGAGTGCTGAAAAGTGATAAGACATCCACTGCAGACAATTAATACAAAGGATTTTGTATTTATCGCAATAGAAGTGTTCGGAACAGACCATTTTCCAACATATGCATAAATGTTCAGCGTAAGCAACAATCAAAAAATAGGCAATTCTATATTGCCGGTAAAACGTGCACTGCGCCTCGACTGCTCAAATTTCACCGCTCAGCACGAAATCGATAGACAAATCATATCGAAGTGACAACCTGGACGGAGTTGCATCAGAATAGTGTCGTGGTTGCGTGATATGCATACACATGATAGGTGTGGGTTCAATTCATTATGTTGGACATTCTACGCGCATTTTTCCAATCGGTTTTGTTTGTTTTGTGGGAATCATAATGACCGCGATCAGCGGTCGATCGATTTTCCAAAGAAATAAATTGATACGCAAACTTTAAGTGATTGATATTGTACTGATTAACCAAATGGTGCTATATGTGGCTGAATTGAGGCCAACTGCTAAAACGTGAACTGGAATATACTTATTCATGGAATCATTTTCGGTCTCTTTTCTGAACAATCACTAAGATATTGTCAAAAATATGTTTTGATGAATGATTTGACCGGCGCAATGAATAGCCATGTAATATCAAGCAATACCACACTTTAGTTTCATTTATTGAAAATTGAGCATTCGAAAATATTATTAGTTGATTAATTGTTAGCGAATGAGTATGTTTAATATTGTTGAAAATATAACTTGTGAAACAACCTAAAACGGATTTTCAAGGTTCCAGTTAAACCTTTCTAAAAGCCAATATTTTTCTTATATAGCTAAAACGAGCTTGTGACGTTTACCATTTGTAAATAAAATAATGAATACCTTTTACTTTGACTCTGCGGCCAAAAATCATGAATGTGTTACTGAGAAGTAATCGTCGAGCTAACTTATCCCTGAGTGATAAATATTACTACAAAAGCAAATCATATAATTCTTCGTAGTGACGAGTATTTTAAATGCATTCGAAATTCTTTGATTGGTAAAGGTAGATGGTTCGAAATACCAGATGTATCCTCAGAGTCGTGGTGTCCACATTCAACCAAAATTATTCTTAACCAGGTGTATATAAGTATTCATCAATAATTTAAATCATTTGTCAATACCGTCTTAATGACCAGCGTTATATGCTGGGCAGAGTCCTAGGTTGATTATCGTGTAATTTTTCTTCAGCTTAAATAATATTGAATACGACATTACTTTGAAACGCCAATAATTTTTATGATTTAACTAACGAACGTTTATTTTAGCCAAGGGCTTCGACCCGGAATCAGGTATATTATACAAATATGACAGATCATAATTCATTTATTGGCTACACATCTCATGTGTACATAAGATACGTTATCTTATACAGTGAGAAGCCAGGGGGTTATAATAAGGTTTTTCATTTCGAACGGATATATTGATAATTATGTTTCATTCCGAAATGTTCCGTTTCAGTTACACAATTAATCCTTAAATGAAATAAACGTACGCCATTAAGCATAACGTTGTTGTAATTATGAAATCCCTGAGCCGATAGGTTCACAAGTAATTATCGATAATTGGATTACACGATAATGATATTTGCAAAGCGATTTGATTTTATATATATTATCTATGATCAAAATCGCTGTGCATATATATATCTATATTATATATATATATAATATATTATATAATTATATATATATTAATATATATAATAATATAATAACTCCTCTCGTTGAAGGGTTCGCATCAACGTGTTAACGAGATGTTTTTTCTAATTGTTGCCACCATCAACTTGGATTACTTTCACTGTAATCAAGGACGCTTACGTCTTCGCGGTACACATACAGTCAGTAACAATTTGAGAAGATAAGTTCATGGATGAGTTCGATGGAGTTACTTGATCACAAAGTTTAATAAGACACGTGCCGTGGACTTACATGAAAGTTTGTCGGATCGTAAAAGTTTGAGCGTTTAGTACATTGTCAACTTAATTAAGAATAAACCACATTGTGTGATGGTCAATTATGTCAACACTATAAATGGTTAACAATTATTTCACTGTTAACTCCAGTAATTGGTTATACTTATATGGAGCAATTTATTAACATTCCCTATAAATAAAGGAAACTAGCATCCGGTATGTTGGTGCTACGTCAGTGACACAACTGTGGTCATGGATCTGGAGATTTTACAAGACATCTCAGAACATTTTGCAAGATTAGGATTTCGGAATAATGGTCACTAATGAAGTTGAATCTTTTACAAACACCTTTCCATTTCTCAAATCTAAGGTGCAAAATGTATAGAGGAAGATAGAAACTTAACAACGTGGAACATTCTTCTATACAGATACCGTCCAACTGAATCTCATCGGTCTTCTGAGAGAGATATCCTTGTCAGTTTTCCATTCCTCGTTGTTTTTTGATTTGTTATAACACCAACTTTGTAGTTTCATACTTGATGAGCTTACGGATGCTTCGAAGCAATGTAAACGTTCGCCTGTATTTAACGATGTCTTGTTTATCGCAGAGATATGCCATTCACAAAGAGGTTTTGTCAGTTGCTCGGCCAGCACGCCAATTCATCGAGTGTATTTGTATGTACATTGACACTTCAAAGATTTGAAAATACTTTCAAGAAACATTAGTACCAATAAGACCTGTTGTACTTACTCTCACCCTTTGTCTGACTTTGCTTATTTGTCAGAAGCAAAACGTTACCCTAACTGATCTGACTGATTGCCGGCGCATATCTATGCATGCAATTTTTCAAAATTGATATTCTCAATAACCTTTCTATTTTATGTGAAATAGGTTTGCACATCACAGAAAAATCCAGAATATATAATACATATCTAATGATTTTCAATTAATTTGATCATATTATTATTAAATACCTTATAATGGTAAAAGTAATTTTTTAAATGGCAAAAAATTAGCGTATACAATTGCTGGAGGTGAAATTATAGAAAGCTCTTAGAATGCACTCACGCGATGTATAATCACGTTTATCTGGCTTCTTCATTGATTAGTACAATTTCGCATCAATCTTGTTATTGATTGCCTAAACCTTTGCGACGTGTAGTTATACAGAGGACTAGTGAGTTCCCTTGCATTTATCATTGAGCAATTTTTGGATGCGTTGTTTGGCCTAGTACAAATCGCGTCGACTCAATTAAGTTTTCTCATTCAGCAAAGCACGTGTTTTGTTCTTAGTAATCTAATTAAGTTTGCAAAATTACCATTTTCACTGAAGTCAGAGGATATTTGGTATGACAAAGCTAAGCTCAATCTGGACTGTTCTCAGCTTGTCTTCTTTTCAGATCCAGCAGGTTTTGTAGACCATCATCCCTTTAACTACTTTTATCCTACATTTGGTTGAAATGCTGGAATATGACGCTTTCGGCCAACTAAAATTGATTGTCCTTAATGGTAACTTGTGCTCGTGTATAATGCGATAAATTAATGACAAATTTACAGCAAACTCAGGGAAAACAGATTCAAGAATAATTTTATATGTAGAGCTTGGAAAATGCAACAAAACTGACAGTAGCGCCTAATAACATCCCATAAATGTTACAATAGATATTTGAGAAACTAATTCAACCGCGTGTTACGCATTTGGTATGTATCGAACATTAATGTCGCCAATTCATATAATTTAAACATTATTTTAGAGATGATGACCACGACCATATTATTGATTTCTGAATAAGAGATATTTTCGGTTCAGTCCACATATACAAGCATGTTCACGTTCTGATCGCCCGTCTTTATTGGATTCTATGGTAATATCCCATTTTTCAAAGCCACCGCAATCACAGCTTGGCTTATTATAAGTGATCGTTCCGTGCAAGTGTTCGACTAAGGTGACAATACTCGGCATTTTTTCAAAATTATGGAGCGTTTAGTAATGTAGGAAACGGACAGTGAGTGAACCGATGATGTTGATTTAGCATTAGCTGTCTAATCGCATCTGTCTATATTTTCAATTAAAAAAACTAGTGGTCTGTTGCAGAGAGAAATTCGAAGAAAGCACGCTGATCGTTGCCAGATGATCCAAGTATGAACATCTTTATTTTTTTTCACAGCAGAACGAACATAGCCGTAAAGGAAACGGAGTAAATTTTGATAATACACCTACCGCTTGGTAGCATTTGTTCTCATGTGATCCTCAACGAAGTGACTATCACATTCGAGAAGACAAGGAAACGCTAAAGTGGATTATGCTTTTTTAGAAATAACATCCTGAAGACTGAAGTTTAACCCAATATTGACGTTTGTCAATTTGTACGAAATTGTGTATGTTCAGAATTCTTTATACCCTAATTGACTGCTAGCGACGAAATTGAAGTTCAATGCGGTTAAACATATATATTTAAACTCGGTTGTCCATCTGATTTTTAAAATAAAGATCTTTGAGCGGAGAACTTACTGATCCGTGATGGCAATTTTCCACACAGTGATGCATTGTCACCTTTACACGGAGCTGCTTAAAAGCAAAGAAGTCTCCCGTATAAAAATGTGTATACGGGAGATTAACAACGGAGACAATTTTCCATATGTGTGTTGATAAATGGGATACGCTGACATGCCGAATTCATGTACATCTCATGTATTGATTAAAAGTGGGATCTTTTTCACCGTGCTTGTTTTAATATGAAACATAAACACGTGACTGTCTCTCGGAGAATGTGGAGAGTGATTACATTTTAATTCATAGCCTTTTAGAGTGAAGTTTCAAAATTTTTGCTGTGACATTATAAATCTTGGAATCCTTTATAATCAGCATGTATTTATCCATCAATTGATTTGTAGTGGTGAGATATATAGCAAGTCTAATATTCTGAGTAAAAACTTAGAATATAAAAGAAATATTGAATATATAATTTCTGTTCTTCATTTTGAGTTACCGCTAGCCATAATAATTTCCAATAGTAGGGTTATTCTCCCGAGCATATCTGTTTAGCTATTATTCCCCGAAATAAGGTTCCATGGAACATGATGAAAGGAGTGGAACCGGTAATAAGAAAAATTGTAATTTGTCGTCTTAACGTACGTCGACGGAGGTTAACACTGTAGTAAGCAGACATTTGTGTTAAATTGGTTGAAAAAATCGATTTTTGAAGAGTTTCTATTCTAACTTCTACGTTACAAAATTATTTCGAAGAAAAATAACTAAAACAATTATTTTGGAATCATGATTTACAATACATTTGCGCATCTAACGTTAAATTAATGCAGTGGAGAACGCTGAACAATATTCAGTCATTAGAATATACATTCGCATGCATTTCTATCAAACACACACCACGACCGCTTTCGTGCTGTTTGCACTCATCAAGTATGGACAGTAAGATTATGATCCGCTTTGGCCTGAAACCGTTGATGAAAGGTTAACAAGTAGAGCTTGTATGCCACTGTTGGATAAGGTTGGTACCACCAACCTGTTCAATCGCATGTGTCCAAACACATGTTAAATGGGGTCAAATCATAACCATGAACTAAAATATACATTAGCACGCATTTTCAACACGCATTCCACCACCAGCTTCTTTGTTTTTGCACTCATTACGGAGGGACAGTAAAATCAGTATCCGCATGCGCTGTAAAAAGTGGAAGAAAGGTTAACTAGTAGCGCTGGTATGCAACGTATTTTCTGTTCCTACCTGTATATTGCAGACAGTTCGAAACCGGTCGTGGGGTTTGTATGATGGAAATGCATGCAAATGCACATTGTGGATCATGGTCATGGGTTTATACCCATTAAATATTAAGTCACGTTTTTCACAAACAATTAGGAGCATTTACGATGTCTTTCTGTGCAGAATTTATTAGATACATCAGACAAGTTTGCACTTATACTAAAAAGGAACTTAGCTAGAATTGAAAAACCTAGAAATTGTTTAATTCTGGGTTATAAGATAATCGTTGCTAATAAACATTTTCTCAAATTCAGTTCAATACAAATATAACAACATTTCTGGTAGGTTAACAAATGATTCAAATAAAAAGTTGACAAAATAGATTTTTGTATTATTGATCGTTGCCATTATGATTTTAATGAATGAATCTTATTAAAACATGAAAAATCCAAATAATCGAAATTAGATTATTTGAGTACCACAATCGTTGAGCCAACAATTGTGTATCCACATAGGAAATACATCAAGTTAAACACCGCTCGTGAAATTTAACAGAACTGTCATTGCACCCTATTTGTTCCTAACAAAAAAATTGTAAAGTTCACCTTACATCCATTTTCTAGTATGGGTTACAATTATAATTAAACAAACGCTAACATAAAAGCATGACTAATTTTCTGTGTACAGAAATTATCAGATTCATTGTAATACTCAGGATACGTCGTGTTGTATTTTAATAAATTGTTCACCCGAAATTTTTAAGCTGCATGATTTAATTAGTAACATTTTAGCGTATGAATAAGTTTTGAATGATGTTTGGAATAGAATTTGCGTGAATACTAATACATGCGATGTAATAAACGTTAATCCTCCAGACGCATCGATATTTCACGTGTAATTAGTCGGGTTTACTATTTTCAATTTTGTGTGGAAATCAGGAATTCGATAATTGGACACACCGAAATTCAGTTTTGCAGACGTTTGCAAAGGAGGTATATGAGATCTTTGAACCGAATATTCGGGGTGAAAACAACTTCATCATGACTGACTAATGTTTATCGCAGCTAGCTCTGCGAGAAAATATTTTCTTCTTGAATGTGATTGTTCAGTCAGTTGCAAACCCGTGCAACATGACTAAATCATGCTATCTCGAAATAGATTAATGATAGACATCAAATGAAAGTGAAAAACAGCAAAAATCATTATGTTTATTGATATTTGAGAACCATCTGATGTTTCGATTGTAATATGTCTATCATACAGTACGGTAGATGGTAACAGATGAAGCTTTCCTGGTTTTTATATATTATGATTCTAAACAAAACTTATATAAACAAATTTAACTCACTCGCATTTATTCATCCATTCATCGTTCACTTATGATTTGAGTCTTCACATTATTCAAATTTGTGTAAATTTCATTCCAGTGTTTTACAACAAAGAAAAAAACATCCGTATGTCAGAATCATTACTAACGATGATGTCAAATTTAAAAAAATACCTCTAAATTTTCTGGTGTACAGCAAATCTGGCAAAAAAATGAGATACGTTTGATACGAAATTACTTAATGCATTCAAAACTCTTAACAATTCACAAAAAAATAGGAAGGGTGATTTTTAAAGGACGTACCTTACATGTTCATAATTTCAGACATTTTCGAACCATGAACACCAAATCTCGTTTTGGATATTGCGACATTTAGATTAAACCAAGCGTGCATCGATAGAAGTTCATCGATTTGTGTCGATTTGATCACCTATGGTTATCAAAATTATGGATGCTCAATTCATAATTCAAAAACATTCAATTCATAAATTCAAACAGGTAAAACTCTCCTGTGTTAACGGAATAACTCCGCTCATGCTAAATCGATTTTCGCATTTGGAGTAGAAACCACTCACATTATTTTTCAATAAGAGCATTGCAAATGGTGTGATTCATAACGATTTAACACGGTGCATAATAACAGCTATTTACGAATGAGGCAATCGCTCTGATCTCTAAAATTACAGACCCGTTACGCTATTACGTATGATATAGAAAAGACATACATCCATAAATGTTCACATGCCTTGAAAAGTACAATGATAAAACGTTTTCGTTTTCTTGATCAAAAATATAATTTGCTACTCTTACGTTCTTTAATTAAGCACCACCTTCATAAATTCCACGTAAAGCGGTGTTTATAACATCTTTGTTCTAGTTATTCTCAGGGATCCTGAATATTTACCCGAGAGCAGTCACGATATAGGTTTTCAAGTCATGAACACCGTGGCTCAAGAATGATTTAGAACGTAAGCAGCGAATCGATCACCGCTCAGAAAATATAACTTTTTAATACCTTAACAAAACTTACACAGAAAAGAAAGCTCAACTGAATCAATTTGACTCCCTCTAACATCGAATCAGAGAAGACATTCACCAAATTCACAAAATATGCAATACCACAAACAATCCCATGCACGATCCATTAATGCTAACTCATATTCGTAATTATGAAACCCATAACTAAACGATGGTAATGCATCATGTCCAACAAAACTTCAAAACGTATATCGCATTCAATTCGTTTAGGTTCTTGTTGGAAAAATAAATCTTCTATTGCTACTCACTACAATAGCTTACATATGTTTAAAAAGGAATTAGACTATTGTTTTCAATTGGTAATATAATAATTAATAGTATTGCTTAGCTAATTTTTATACAAGTACGGTACAAGTATGTTTTACTAACCGTTTGTACACATTGTATTACCGATTTCCTGATATAACTGTTGAACATGGTTATAAAACCATAAAAACGATTGTTACACCGGATTTTGCTAGCTATTATATTCCAAAATATATCTATTGCACAAGATACAATATATATTTTCGGTAGAGTTTACTTGGTTTAAACGCTTAAAATATTGCTCATATTTCTTTCAATTCACAGTGGAAATCACACCGAATAACGGTGAAAGTGAGTGAATGTTGATTTAACCGGTTCAGAGACATTGCACTCTACGTGAAGTGATAAGTGAAAATTGTGAAACGAATGCCTTTCTTTATAAATCATTAAGTATAGCATTTAACATTGTTTATTACTTATGTTATCAATCGACATACATTAAAACGACAATTCATGGAATCCGGATGGCGGTCTTATTATTCATATGTAAAAAACTGTAGTATCGTGATTCAAAAGATCTTTTTACTTGAAATTACAATACCAATTTTGAATTTGGTAGTTAAGTGTAAACCACGATTCGAACTTTCCCTAATCAAAACTCGAGTGCTTCTGTGTGGCAGATATAACGGATTTTTTTGCGATTGCACGTGCAGATATCGATGACATTGATAACCGTGTTACCAAATTGATGCTGAACATGTATAGGATAGTTATGCGCAAGACGCTAAGTCGTAATAGACTAAATGAAATTTAACGGCGCGATGCGGCTATCTAAATTTCTGCTATAATAATTTCTACCAAGTTAAAACAATCTGTATGAAACCATAGAGTTTCTTACATTAAACCCAATTAATTAGCCTAGCAAAAATCCTACTTTACCGCAGCAGTAACATGGTAATGACTAAAGAATTGACTGTGGCCACGAAATCATATATTAAAAAGAATCAATTACGTTGCATGTATATCCAATGCTAGGTGAACAGGAAATTAGAAAATTATAGTGGGCGTTACTAAAACTGTGTGGTTAGAATAGTTTGCGAAGTTTGCCGAGTAAATCGCTAGATTAATTTGAACATTCAACTTTTGCACGCTCACACGTAGAAGACGCAAATTTCGAGAAAAATATAAAATTGATATTTTAGTAGGCTCTGTAGCTTAAATATAAAGACAATTCCTGTCTTACACAAGAAAACATCAAGGGTACTTAAGTAATATGTGAGAAGGTTTGATAAAGTAATAATATCCATTATCATCACTCATCTATATTTTTGGCACCAGTGCAAATGGTTGGAAAACAGTTACGATTACACCGGTCCCCAAGAAAACCGCATGGAACTTTTTAAACTACAGCATGCTCTTCCTAAATATTAAAAATCTTGAAAAGACTACTTTATGGTCACGTGTTTCATATTTGTCTCAGCCGTTAAATCGGACTCCATCAAGTTAAAAGTATTCTTTTTCACAATAATGTATATCTTATCCATGACGACGAACTTGTCGCTAGGATTGAAGCTAATTCCCATCAGGGTATTTAAAAACATTCCGTGGTATCATCACATTACAATTTATAGAATATTTAAATGGGCACATGATCCTTTACTATGCCATCTGATCTCGTACACAGAAGAAATTTCATCCGACTATATTTTTATGTTATTTATACAGTATACATCGTGTTTATGTGATATTAAAAAAAACTAGTTTGCAGCTGACATTTTTAAAAGATTCAAGAACAAGTTATTTTCTTCGTTCTCCGTTCATTTCACTCTAAATGTCACAAAGAATATGACGTAACTCACTGTCGCTCGCAGAATTTTAAATTCAGCATATAGTATGTCAAAGAACTGTTGAAATTGCTCATTGGCCACATACAAACTTAAAATGTTTTAAATCAAACTAATTATTCCAAATGTCTTTACTTACAGTGATTCCATGTAAATTGGTACGTTGGAAACTTCAAATTATTGAAAAAAGTTATCGTACAATGACGAGATCTAATTGATTCTGTAGTGAACTGATCTAGATGTCAAAATTCGTTTGCAACAATTGAATCACTAGATTGATCGGACTTGTCAATGTATCACAACAAATTCAAATCTTGTTGCTCCAATTCAAAAACAGATTAGGCCTCAGAGCTTTCAGCGATATGGAGGAAAACTAAGACTCGTGAAACATATATAGTTCACGGTAAATGGATTGGCATTTTACTTTTAGTCAGAGTATGTCGACTGGGACACGGCAAGTAAAACCGGAAAATGTTGTGTAAACACTCATTACTTCCGTTTGCTATTTAGTTAGACAGATCACCCTTAGTTGGTGTGTGTGGTATACATGAGAAGAGTATTTGAGCCTATTTGAACGTGTTTTCATCATAGGTACAAACATTTACATAGAGATGTGCGTACAAAACTTACCTACTTACTTACTCACTCACATAGATTTTTCATAACTGGGATCTAATATATGCCATTGGTATTTGTCTCGTAATCCCATGTGCAGACTTTTACAGCCACTACACCTATGATAATCCCAATAACCGTTTACAAGTCTCCATTAATAGGGTAGCATTCGATGCACAATTGCGATACATCTATCCGCCTTGAGTTACATTTCTGAGCGGTTGATTGTTTGCTTCAGTAAATTCAATATGTTCTGAAACGATTGTCTGAACGTCAATCTAAATCTTATACCCTTGTTTCACTTCTGTGTTGACAAGTAGAGCCGCAATTGTATCGGACATTCACCCGCACATTTGTCGGCCGTCTTTCGGCTTCCTCTTAGAAAGTAGTGAAAAAGTTGTGTTAGTGCACTTGAACCCGCGGTTGTATGTAGATCAATAGTCGAACGAACCCCCGAAAATTTGATTGATGGACAATAAGAGAACAAGATTGATGGAGACGATGAAGTTTTATGTGACAGAGATGGAAAACAAATTTGAGTCGGTAAAGTGAGGCGAAATTCACATTAGGATTCTTACGGACGCGATATCCTAGATTTACTGATATGTTGTACACATTAGTAAATAACTTTTATAACGCGGAACTTTTATTTCCAGGAAAATGCATTTGCATAGAATACCAATATCTTGTAAGTCAAATTTGTGTGGAATTAGGTCAGAAACTTTTTGAGCACAACTTCATTTCAACGCATCGCAAATGATATAATCAGCATATTTAGAAGGAATATTATCGCAATGATGATAAAAGCAGTGATACAATTTGGAAATGCAAATTCTGTATATTATGGTTTTCTATAGATATTCCAATGAGAGAAATGCAGCACAATTTGCAACAGAGCAAGGCGAATTATAAAGTGAACAGAAAAGATGGGAGATAAAGAAATTCGCTACGACTAACTCGACGAAAACATTTCAGATTTAGATTCACCATAGAACAACATAAAGTTTCCGTTTTGAGTTTTCACTCTGAATTATTCTGTCTCTTTTTACCTGTGATCACTAAGATTATTGAAGGAAGCATCATTTCAAACGCCATACTTTTCAGTGATATGAAGTTCTACTTTTTGTCAAAAAGTCTCAAACAACTTTATTTTATCAAGTTTAATCTTTGACAAATAAAATACAGATTGTAATGAGACACCAAAATTACTTAATTAAAATCAATAGTTGCTGCAACATGCTGATTTAATCTAAATGCATGTATACATAGATAGAGAAGACACATACATCATGAAGGAGATAGATGCAATTTGGTCATTCTGACGAAACACGTATATATTTTGAGTGATTAACGCTTACATATTTATCACTAAATCATTCATTAATTAAAATGTGAGCGGTATTTTCAGTGATTACATAGCCTGTGCAAGGTCGTTAATATGATCAAAAAAATGTTTACTAGCTAAATACTTACATTTGCTTTCATGCAAACTTTAAATCAACGGACAGTATTAGCTTGTGATTCAGAAATGTGATTTTCATGAAAATCTAATGGGAATGTATCGTTTCCCGAAGTCTCGGAACAATGCTCTTGGATATTTAGAAAACTCAAACCAGCAAGCCTATGGATTTGATTAACTTTCTTGATATTTAACTAAACAGGCAAATTTTAGGCCAACTTCAATTAGCCTCAGGAGCCCTTGTCGAGAGAGAACGTTTAAATATTCAGGTAATCTGTTCTATTCATTAATATTATTTGAGTAACAGAGTATTGACAATCGCAAAGCCGTTTAACAAGCTTACATGACATTTAGGAGTTTCCAGTTAAACTGAATCATTCTTGTGAAAAGATTCCCTAGAATTTTCATATATCTAATAGTTCAAAAAAAAACTAGTTTAGTTGACCAAACCGTACTTTGGAAAATCGCCAAAAATATGTTTAAGCTTAATTGAACTTGATGACCTCAATAAATATGAAAACATTGTCGTACATTTTACTGAGACGCTTACAGTTAGACAAAAATGCAATTGTTGAAAATTCCTCTCCCCTCTAACTATATTCATATAATTTTTTTATTATTTTCGAAACAGAGAATGCAAAAGTTACTACGTTTTTGTAAACAATGCTTACAAAGCGTTAAAAAATACATAGAAATACATAAAAAAATAAAGCACGACAATAACTACTGCTTTTCTTCTCTATTTCAAATGCACAATGGATCACGTTAGATAAATTTGATTGATATCTCAATATTTGTATTATTTCAATAGAAAAAACATTCATTCAATTATATATAGCCCATTATTTTTAATCCACAAACTGTTGTGTTGCTAAATTCAAATGCACACCGAACTAAAATCTCGTGATAATCTTACGATGGAATAATTTAAGGGCTTGTAAATATGTTTGGCGGATTGAGTTGCATGCAATTATCGTCAACTTTAAAATTCAACAACTGTATAAATTACAGTGGAACGGAACACGCACACCCCTTGATTTGAAGCAGACATTGCCACATCCACTAAGTCAAAATCTTTAATTTCATCCATGTTTAGAGGCACAAACGATTTACGTGGCTGTTGAGAATGGTGTATCTGAAACAGAAAAAATCAATTAGTCTTGAGAGGAGAATGATGATAGTCACTGAAATTAACCTAAGAACGTTTTCCTGCAAAATCCACATTTATATCAGAATGTGTGAATGTATGCGGTATATCAGTGAGGCAGTCAAAATATTAAATATCATACATCAATAATTCGTGTGAACCGAAACAAATTGGCTGGTCAATTTCACAGTAATATTACCGAACCCACTCGGTGTCAAGCGCAACATAAGGCGCGATAAAAATGGAGTAAGTATATTTAACGGGAAAAGTAAAACATGATGTAGTGAAATCAAGTGAATGTGCGAGTGATTGGATTTCAAAATTCACATGACTTGTGAACAAGGAATCTCTTTGAAAATAAAAGAGATCTAGCATGCGTCTTGTAGTTGAACTCAGACGATTTTTATCTGACGAACCCATCAAACATTTGGAACAAAATAAGCTTCATCCCATCGCAATGTTTCAGGACAAGACACTCCTGCCTCACTAAATGCCTCATAATTCTTGATAACTGGAATCAAGCCGTGGAGTATAGAGACCCTATCCGTTCGTGTTACTTCCATATGTCTAAAGCTTTTGGCTGGGCTATCACCAGCATAATGCTAAACAATTGGAGCAGCTCGGGGTGGGTGGCAGATTAATGAGTTGGATACAGGAGTACAAATCTGGTAGACTGAACTTACTAATGGCTCATTTTGGCGTCAATTCTCTTCCTCGTGTGCTCGAACAATATACCTGGAACAGTACAAAGCAAAATCATTTTAGTTGTTGATGACTTCACAATCTGCACTAGCCAACGCACATTAGAAGATTGCAATATTCTACGAAAAGATCTCGAAGGACTTCCTAATTTGTCCTTGCGGGACTGCCTACCATTCAACATCTAAACATGTAAAAGTTGAGCGTTGGTAAATCATGCTCTGTGATCTCAGCAACTATCATGTGTTATGGATAAGAAGACCGAAGTTCGTGGATAAGCAGTAACTTGAAATCTTCACGGTAGTGTTTTGTGGGATACAAAAAACCACCAAAGCTGAGCAGTGTCGAGACGTATATTTTTTAGTTTTACAAAACAGCTACTACCACGGTTAATTAAGACCTATATCGGGGCCAGCAATGGTGTACGCTGGTCAAGCATGGTTGTCGTGGTTACAAAAGGACATGTAGATGCTGCAACGCGCATATCGCCGTCGTATACTGCAAAACTGGTGACCGGACTATAGAGATTCAAGATTTATTGTTGAAAAAGAAATTAGGTTTACAATAACCACAGGGTTGAATTATGGGTACATATGTTTATATATATATATATATATATATATATATATATATATATATATATAAATATATATATATATATATATATATATTATATAAGTGTAAATAAAATCGAAATCAATGGGACGAGGATAGCCTATTAAAAGCGTGGGGCAAAATTGAGATTAGCTCTCATATAATCTTCAACTTTTAATTTGAATATAGGTTAACTGTTCGAGCTAACCAAATCGGAAGGTAGGGATTTCCAAGCAAAGCACACGTACCGAATATAAATACTTGCAGCTGTTCCGTTTATAATGTGGTATTTCCAAATTGCAACCACGGCCACGGCTGTTGCTGGAAGTTCGAATGTGGAATAATTTATCCAGGGTGTAGAAAACATTATTGAGTATTTTGTATGCGAGGATGAGATCACCTCGCATTTTCCTTTGTGCAAGTGTCCTGATTTCAAGCCGTCTGAGTCGCCCAGTGAATGGCATATTTTCGAGAGCAATGACGAGCTTAAAATCTCTTCGGGTTATGCGATCCAGGAGTGAGATTTTTTTGAAGCCATGGTTTCCAGGCTTGTGCGGCATAATCTTGAACCGGGTGTATATATATATATATATCCATCATGAGAGGAAAACACCCCGAGGAAAAACGTCCAAATATCCGCCGAAACATGCCGAGCAGCCAAAACGCGCTTTTCAAAAGGTTTCGCATTGTAGACCATTTTTCAAACTGCCACAAATTCAGACACTGAGGACCTTCTTTTCTTCGGTAGAGAACATTTATTACATTGAGACATTTTCTTCATAACAAACATTGAATATACCTGAAATATATA
Organism: Atriophallophorus winterbourni; assembly: GCA_013407085.1. NCBI lineage: Eukaryota > Metazoa > Platyhelminthes > Trematoda > Plagiorchiida > Microphallidae > Atriophallophorus > Atriophallophorus winterbourni. The sequence goes on along the minus strand of JACCGJ010009293.1, from coordinate 18,652 downwards.
TTTCAGGTGCTGTAAGAAAGATCGCCAATGACTATTCGGATCCAGTTGTGCGAAACTAGTGCTTTGTAACCTGGCACACAGAGCACGGTAGTTCACCTTTCTGACGCATTTCGTCCCGTCACTATAGCGCCTAGCGTTACAAACGTACTCGAATTCTAGGACAACGTGTTTGCTTCGTCCGATTGGCGGATTATAAATGATATTCCTTGCAGCTGTGGGATCTGATGTAAGTATTAGGTCTGAGGTAGACGGCTAATCTGATCCCCTCATAAACTATTTGGTATAGTCTACACCGATAGAATCATTGTATAATGCGTGGTCTGCAAGCTGGGCAGGAGAAGATAGAGCTTTTGGCTGCTGAACGCAAATAACTCCGCTGACGAGCAACTGACGCTGATGGATTGAAATCACTCTCGCAACGAGTGCTGTGGGAGTGATATTTCCTTCCGTATCGCTTCGTTTATTCGACGTTCACCGAAAGACGCCAACATTAATAACCCCGATTTTGAAACCCTTATTTTAAAATTATTTTGAGTATTCTTTTTTAAATTTGCTAATTTAGTCCTAACAATAAATTAATGTCATATACTTTGATATTTATAACGTGTTGTTTCCTGTACACAAGAGTTCTCTGCATATTTGCGACATATTATGTGCCAGGTTCAATTGAACGTTTCTATTGCGAGGCCAACAATGTGTATACGGAACTTACCAACAAGAAACCCGAAATTTTATTTTTTAACCAGAAGAGTGAGTATATGCTGATACAACCCAGATTATTCATAATGTCAATAGTTTAAACAATGTGTTTTTCGGGAAAACGCTAATGATGATTTGTGTGTCGCTCGAGTATCTTTTGCCTACGAACAAATGGACGTTAACCACAGCGATAGATACAGCCGAAACGGGCGCAATTGAAGTTGTAAGATTTGAAATACGCCATTATAAACTTTATCACAATGATTTTCTGGTGATAACTTTAAGCATATCTGCATCTTGTTAATTAACAGAATTTAATTGTAAATGAAAATTTATAAAAATAAGCACAACGTTGGAAAGATTAAATTTAATTGACCATCATCGAAAAAATATTAAACGCAATAAAATCAGCTGCGTAAATAAAGGCTACGCTACTTTTTCACACGTTTGAATTGTACGCACGAATTGTATTTCGATCGATAGACGGTGAACGTGAGTCATGTTGATTCCTTTGAGCGTGCAAATCTCTAATTATCCATTCTAGGTGGGTTCACACATCACTTTAAGTCCCAAAATCGTTATCATGCATGATTTTATGATGATATATAGCGGAAGAATTTAGAAGCATGCATATGTACTAGTGAAACCAACATGAGGTATACAAACAAAATATTCATTTGCATGCTATTCCGTCACACACATCACGACCGGTTTCGTGCTGTTTGCACTCATCTATTAGGGACAGTAAGATCAGGATCCGCATGCGCTTGAAACAGTGGAAGAATGGTAAACAAGAAGTGCTTGTATGCAGTGAAGTGTATGTATGTTGAATAATGCTGGTATGACCAACCAGTTCAATCACATGTGTCCAAACACATCTTTAATGAGGTAAAACCTATAAGCATGAAACAAAATATTTACTTACATGCTGTTCGGTCACACACAACTCACGACGGGTTTCGCGCTGTTGCACGCGTCAGGTATGGACAGTAAGTTCAGGATCCGCATGCGCTTGAAACAGTGGAGGAAAGGTAAAAAATGTAGAGCAAGTATAATACTGTTGGATAAGGCTAATACGACAAAACTGTTTAATTATGTGTCCAAACACATGTTTAATGGAATGAAACCCATAACGATGTAATAAAATATTCATTTGCATGATTTTCCGTCACAAACCCCACGACCGTTTTCGTGCAGTTTACACTCATCAGCTTGGGAGAGTAAGATCATTATACGCCAGCGCTTGAAACTGTGGAGGAGTGGTAAACAAGAAGTGCTTCTATGCCGCTGCTGAATGAACTGGTAAGACCAACGAGTTTATTCACATTTGTCCAAACACATGTTCAATGCGGTAAAACCCATAACCATGAAACAAAATATTCATTTGCATGCTTTTCATTCACAAACACCACATAACCGGTTTCGTGCTGTTTGCACTCATCAGGTAAGGAGATTAAGATCGGGATCCGCATGCGCTTGAAACAATGGATAAGTGGTAAACAAGGAGCTATTGTCTGCCACTGTTGAATAAGGCTTGTATGACCAACCTGTTCAATCACATGTGTCCAAACACATGTTCAAAGGGGTAAAACCCATAACCGTGAAACAAAATATTCATTTGCATGCTTTTCCGTCCACACACCCCGCGACCGGTTTCGTGCTGTTTGCACTCATCAAGCAGCGACAGTAAGATCGGGATCCGCATGCGCTTGAAACAGTTTAGGAATGGTAAAGAAGAAGCGCTTGTACGCCAATGTTGTATAAGGCTGGTTCAACCAACCTGTTCAATAGCATGTGTCCAAACACATGTTCAATGGGGTTTAACCCAGAACCATGAAACAAAAAAATCATTCGATTAATTTTCCGTCAGACACCCCACGACCGGTTTCGTGCTGTTTGCACTCATTAGGTAGGAACAGTAAGATCAGGATTTGCATGCGCTTGAAACAGTGGAGGAATGATCAACAAGGAGCGCTTGTATGCCACTGTTAAATAAGGATGGTACGATCAACCTGTTTAATCACATGTGTCCAAACACATGTTCAATATGGTAAAACCCATAACCATGAAACAAAATATTATTTTGCATGCTTCTCCGTCACAAACACCCCAAGACCTATTTCGTGCTGTTTGCACTCGTCCGCTAACGACAGTAGGATGAGGATCCGCGTGCGCTTGCAACAGTAGAGAAATGGTAAACAAGGATTGCTTGTATGCCACTGTTGGATAAGTCTGGTTTGACCAAACTGTTCAATCTCGTGTGTCCAAACACATGTTTAATGTGGTAAAACCAATAACCATGAAACAAAATATATATTAGCATGCTTTTTCTTCACAAACACCCGACGACCTTTTTCGTGCTGTTTGCCATTGTAAAGTAGGGAGTGTAAGATCAGGATCCGCATGCGCTTGAAACACTGAAGGAATGGTAAACAAGGAGCGCTTGTATGCTACTGTTTGATAAGGCTGGTTCAATCAACCTGTTCAATAGAATGTGTCTAAACACATGTTTAATAAGGATAATTCCATAACATTGAAACAAAATATTCATTTGCATGCTTTTCCGTCACAAACCCTTCACGACCGGTTTCGTGCTATTGACACTCATCAAGCATCGAGATTAAGGTCGGGATCCGCATGCGCTTGAAAAAGTGAAGGAATGGTAAGCAAGAAGCGCTTGTATGCCACTGTTGGATAAGGCTGGTACGACCAACCTGTTCAATCGCATGTGTCCAAACACATTTTCAATGAGGTAAAACCCATAACCGTGAAACAAAATATTCATTGGCATGCGTTTTCGTCACAAGCACCCCACGACCGGTTTCGTGCTGTTTGCACTCCTCAAGCAGGGACAGTAAATTCAGGATTCGTACGCGCTTGAAACAGTGGATGAATGGTAAACAATTAGCGCTTGCATGCAACCGTTGGATAATGCTGCTTCGTCTAACTTGTTCAATCACATGTGTCCAAACACATGGTTAATAAAGTAAAACCGATAAACCATAACACCAAATATTCATTTGCATGCTAATTTGGACAAATACTTGAGAGACAACCCAAACTTTGATACGATTTACACTACATGAGTTTTCCTGTTCTTCCTTTTTATGGTATATACCTCATAACTTCATCCTATGGTTATTGTTAAGCTAAATGCTTTTTAGACCATTACAACTTTGAATCACTTTGAATCACAACATACGACCGGTTTTGTGCTGTTTAAGCTCATCAGGTAGGGACAGTAAATCAGTATCCACATGCGCTTGAAACAGTGGAGGAGTACTAAACAAGCAGTGCTTGTATGCCACTGTTGGATAAGGATGGTACGACCAACCTGTTCAATCACATTTGTCCAAGCACATGTGTAATGGGGTAAAACCCTGATACAATATATTCATTTGATTTCCGGGGATTCAAAACTGGATGAGGAATGCAGCGAATAATCTCATCACTTATGGGCACGAGTTTTGTTACGTATCCTTCACTGGAGTAATCTTGCAATATTTCGTCATATTTTGCCAAAGACGAACTATTTCTGAGCAATCGACCCTTTAAGTATTGAAGTCTCTTCTCGGCCATTATACGTTTACGAGGTTCATGACTGGTATCAAATTTCTATGTAACAGGTACCTCGTAATGTGCGTTTCTAAAGTATGTGTCACGCTCGACTTTCGATATTATATGTTTATTTTGTACTTACACAGTCAGCACACAATTATCCCGATTATGGGAAAATTCACTGTCAAACAATGTTATGTCCTCAGCAATATCCCTTTGTGTGCTGTGACAATTCATGGTAGCTTCACACATTGCTGTTGAAGTTGGGCCAATAATCATCCATTCCAATTGCGTCAAGTGTGCAAATTTCTGTTTTGGTCTACCATGCCTCTGTTCCAACAACCAGTGAACTTCCGGGACGTTTACTCCCAATAAAATCCGAACTCTTTCACCTATGATACGGATTGGATTGAGATCAGATAGGTGATTTAAATGTTTCAATAATGACTGCTCAGGAAATGTCACCTCTTTCACTGTGAGACAATTCATCACGTCTGCCTGGTCGATATCTACCTTAGCACCATCATGTAGCGACTGAATTCGAACAGAATGACAGTAGTCTTTCGTTTACGTGTGCCATGCACTGAAGAGACATCAATGTAGGCTTGTTCAACTGACAGTCTCAGTTCTTCGGCAAAATCAGCTGTCACCAATTTTGCGTCAGAGCCATTATCAAAAAGGGTGTTTGTAAACACTTCCCCATTCGGAACATTTACTCTTACTGCAATGATGGACAGAAAACTACCACAGCTTCGGGTACGTGCCGAATTAATCATTATTTTAGACTCACCTTTGACAGTGCGATGTAAGAGTCTGTGATGTTTGCCGTTGCATCCATCCGTTCCACATCTAGAAGGTACTCTGCAATCAGCTACCCTGTGATTCGGTTGAAGGCACTTAAATCAGAGTCTGGAATTTTTATTCCGAACAACCCTTTCAGCGTGAGGTAACCTATCAAATACAGTTCATTCTTGTAATGTATGTGTCATGCAGCACTCTGGGCATCGATATGACTCAGTCGTTGAAGAAACATTCATGCGAACCTTCCTAGTATTCATATGCATCGGTGAACTAGCATTCAATTCACGACCACTTGCGAATATACCGAAACAACTGTTAGCTATTGAGACTTGTCTGTCCAAAAACACTGACTAAGTTACCGAACGTCGGCTTCTTGTCATATCGAATTATTTCAACAACGCACTCAGCACACTTGTAACGCAAATGTTTAGGTAAACACAACAATTAGCTTCAAATTTTCCATGTTGTTCAGCTCACCTAAACGATTCAACTGTCTTAGTTCCGCATTCTGCGTGTCAGGTTTCGAAGCGAACCAATGTCATTCTGATTAATGGTGTCGCCATTGAGAATCTCTTTCGAAAATGAGTGGACGATATGATGTGGGCGACCGAATTCCGTTTTAAGGATGCGTCGGGCTTGACAATATCCTTCACTTTCCGGGAGGTAAACACAATGTTCAATAGCGTCCTTCGCAGAACCACTGCAGTAATGTAATAAATACATTAATTTGCCAGTATAATTAGAAATGCGGTCTTCGATGTTCATCTCAAATGCTTTGATGAATTTGCAGAATTCCATCGGAATACCATCAAACTTATCAATGTCTATCTTAGGTAATCCATCTCCACACATGTAAGAATACCGTGTCGAACCAGATGCGTTCAACGGCATCTTACGTAACGCTGCGTTACTCAGACCAGGACATTCGTTCCTCGATTTTGATGAATGCAACGGACTGGGAGTATGTTTACACATTACGATTGGGTCGATTTCCTTATCGCCCTTGAAATCATCGGGTGAATCGAAATCGTGCATCATATTTAGCTTCGCCTCTAGGCCGCGTCTACGAATATCCAGCTCCTTCAATTCGATGGCTATTTCTTATTCCTATATTTCTTTAGCCAATTTTCGACAGCGTTCCTTATGACAATCAAACGCTTCAGATTCAACACTTTTAACATCACCTAGGTGGACGGTGCTGGTCAGGTGAATTTAAAATGACGGAGTTTAAAGGCAAATGATTACAAATATCGTTCGAGGAAGGTATACGTACAGGTAGTATGCGCAGATTTATCAGGAGAATTATTAAAAAAGTAGAAAGTTCATAACCGGGATCGGGGTTCAAATTAACGTCATCCTTGTTCTGGGCATATATAAAAATGAGATATTTTCCGTCTTGTAGACCAAATGCCGAGCAAAAATCCAGCGATAATCGAAGGATGCTCCATGCAATAAAAGTAAATGAGTACTTTTGATTGTATTTGACAATCAATGAAACGTCTCAAGTTGAGTGACGCGCAAAATCCCCAGGTATTTGAGAACCCAACGAGGATTTGTCTATAAAAGCGGTACTCAATTATTTGGGTTAACCGGGTAAAAATCCGGGTCAATGTCAGAAACAATATCGTGCGTGTATCACGTTACGCACGCGAGTCTAAACAAGAAATAACGCAGATGAAATGGAGTTAAATTATTCAAAGTGATAGAGTAAAACAAAATGCAGTTGGAAACAAGAAAGATGGGACAATGTTTGGATTTCAAAATTCACAAAATATAAAAAAATAGATGCTGGAAGGTTAAAGGATCCAACATAAGGGGAATAACAACTATTTACTTCCGCATCAGTGCCGACTGTCAGATTGTGGAGATTTCTGCCCAATCTACCGTATTTACTGCCTTAGCAATTTGGACCGCGTCCGCATGTAGACGTTCGCTATACGTTTTAATACCGCGTCTAAATAATTCCACATTTTCTAGATCGACGGTGTGGCCCGTTTCTAAATCATGTTCCGCCAAGGCAAAATAAAGAATGAGGGATTGATATCCCCTCGTATCCCAGGGTTGTCTCCCGACACGCTTCCAGTGTTCTTCGATTCAAATGCGATTACATCTGTAAGTCTTCCCAATGCAAACACCCGAATAGTCCTTACAGTTCACTCTGTAGATGCTGTTTGTAACGCTAGATAAAGGTGTCTTATCCCTGAGGTGCATCAGAATGTCACTGAATGATTTGTAATTGTGACGAATAGCATCTATTAGACAGTTGTTTGTTGCTTCGATGTAAGAAATTACAGTCCGGATACACTGCTCTCGTACAAATAAAAGCAGAAACGGTTCAGCATCCTTTCGGTTATGCAACACAACCGTTCCTTACAAATGTATTTGCTGACTAGCTTGAACAATTGGATGATTGATTGGTCGCGTGTCGAAGCGAATCGTCGTTACTAGCGGTGTCAAAAGGATAACTGCTTGTACCAATAGTGTTCGTGATCCGTATGAACGAATATCAACGCCAAATTACAGGAAGATGGTTCTGTTCCTTGAAAACATAAAAATATCAAAGCGAATCAGCACCACTGCTGCTTTTTTTCTGCTTCAGGTTAGCACAAGGTCACGATTTCATTACTGTTATTAGCTTGGAGACCATTGACAGGTTTACACAAAAGGACTTAATTACCTGACATTGTTGCAATTAAATAATGGTCAATATAATGACGCTGTATATGAACGCACATATTGCTTTCTACGATTGTTAACGGTGATCTTTGGACGTTTTCCCCCTTATTTGTTTTCTCTAATAATGAACGCGTATGTACACAGGTTTCTGGACTAGGCCGCAAAAGCCCTAGGCACCATGGGTCCTAGACTATTTTGCAGCGAGACAGTTGGTATCGTCAATCAACTAAGCTTGTCAACGGTTTTCAAATAATGTCCTGCGTTGAACGTCTCAGACGACTTGGTCAGAAGACTCATTCACATTGGAGAATGCGACGATCTTATCCTCATATACAATATTCTGGCTACTGTTTCCCAACCGAAATTTAAGGTCAGAGCTCAATGCTGCATATCGCACGGTTTAAAGCGAACATTCGGAGGTATTTTTTATTCATTGCGTGTGTGTTGAATCTTCAATTTTAGACCAGCGCAGATATTTCGATTCAGAGAGCCTTGGTTTCTGTACAACACTTGAGCCTCTCAAAACCCGCTCAATTTAACCAAATTCCCAAAACAGACCCCCCAAAAAAAAGTTGATTTAGCTACAAAATAATAAACTCAAGTTTTATTTTGCAAAATTTTTGACCGATCTGGAAGAAATGAGTAGCCAGCATTCATTAAAAATTAATCGTTTCATACCTCTTCAACTCACGTCATATAACGAAACCCCAGTGAATATGTAAATTACACAAGAAATATTGCGAACATTTTGAAAGAATGTGGTACTAAATGCGTAATGGAAAAATTAAACAGTTCCCTAAATCACTCAATCATTTAATTCAATTCAATTTTAATGGTCTAAAAAGCATATAGCATTACAAATACCAGGGAATTTCAGAGGAACTACCAATTATACAACAAGCAAAAACGGAATTTGTTACTTACTGAGCAGTTCAAGAATTAAGTGAAAATCCAAAGGGTAGAAATTGTTTTCGTTTGGCGTGATGAAAAATGTAAATGGAGGGGGTCAAGATTTACAGTTTTCTTCGATGCACGGTTAAAGTGTCAAAAAGGCTTCAAGACATTTCTCGAAAATGTGAGTTTACAACATGATCGGGTAGATTGTTCCAAGTAAAACACACTCGCACGGCAAAAAAATGTGGTTTACAGCTGAGTCGCGAGTGACGTACAGTTAGAATAAATGTGTGCGCCTTAGTCTTATTCGAGTCCCGTTGAATAAAAAAACATTGTAGAGGGTGTATTGCGGTAATCAAAATATTGTAAACCAAAATCACATGCCCCCTTAGACGACAACGTGGATAATCGAATGATTTCAGGCTTTTAATTTGATCATTGTACGTTTTGCGGCTAAATCTGTAGACAAGTTTGGTACCAAGATGGTATATTCTTTGCAAAGTCGCAATATCTTTAAACCAAGGCGACCATGCTTGAACTGCATAGTGCTAGTGACTCTGATGTACATATTTGTACTACAGGGAATTGTGTGTTCCGAGAAACTACCTAAAATTCTTTTCAGGAGTGACAGTTACTGTGTTGTTTTGTCATACAGGCAGTTGTAGTGGTCCAGGAAAAATTACTGGAACTCCACCAATTTTCCATAATTTAACATGTGACACCTTTTGAAATTAAAAAGTAGGCGAGTTTTGAGGACCTAACGTAGGGACTGTATAGATCCTTCTGGAACAGTTCTCGGTCTTCGGGCTTATTTATCCTCGACCGGATAACATATTTTCTCTTGCTGCACATGTAGTCATTTAGCTACGTTACAAATTAACAATTACCGCAGGTAATTTAACCGGCATTTTTTTAATGTATGGGTCTTTGTTTATGTTCGAAGTGTCGATACATTTATTTTCCAATTCAGAATCATGTGTTATAAATTCATTTGTCTAAGTTTGTATATTTAGCCAATATTGGAATTCAACTATGCAAACTCTTTGTACAAAGGTCGAGTTCCTGATTTCAACTCACTAATGAGTAGATCTTTAGGAGTAGGCCCATTTTCTATTCTGTAGAAATGAACCAGAATGCGTCAGGTGTCATAATAGTTTAAAGGCATTGTTTGTGTGCCTTGATGAGAGGGTTGAAAAAATTTGTAGATAAACTGGCCGTATGTTGCATGGTACGTTATATTAATTTGATTTACTGACTATTACTTACAACGTTAGTAAACATACCTGCTGGAGTTCGCTTGGCAACCTTGACGGCGTCTGAGGGTTTTGACAGCCAACCAGGTTTGACTTGTACCGCATATTCATAATCCATACCTGGTTGCAATACTCCGATCAATATTGAGTCATCTTGCAGTAATTGGCGCTCCAATTGCTTGACTCCGTTTTTCGATTGATTCAAAATATAAGAGATCGTGCAAGTTGGTTCAATGTCCGTTGAGGTTTCCCATTGTACCATCTGGTAACCAGCCGTATCCAAGTTTATCACCGTCAACCACGCGAGGGGTAATGGTTCTAGAAATTCGAAATTGAAGGGAAACATGTTAATCAAGTTTCAAATGTTGCACGGCTGTTGAATAAAGGGAATTGCTTACTTTTTGGAGAAATGGTTGTACAAATTACATCAAGGATTTTGTAATCTTCTGTCACCACGAGATATCGATCCACTTCGCAAGCATAAAATGGTTTGAACATTGGCTCATCGCCTATATTATTATTTGTATCATTTGAAGCTAAAACTCTATAGTAGTTTTCACAAAGCGCGCCAGGTGTACACGTGATCTCCAATCCTGGATAGTAACGTTTCACCACAAATTCACTCGTTCCTTGTCGTTGGTACTTCATCGCCACTGGAAATTAGAAGCATTCAATTAGTGCACGAATAAAAATCACATTTGGTTGAAGTTTCTATAGGACACTAGAAGATGAACTCACATTTGTTCATCGCACTGACTGCTACGAGATGGTTAATGGCCAAGTAAATCACCCACGCACGAGACATGATTGATTTAGCTCTCCAGCTCTTTGGCCAACACAGAATTTATACACAAAAATATCCTTTTTATTGATCGACGTTAGATACCCACAGTGCGCGGGTAATAAGTGCATTTTGAGTAGTCACATGCAACGGTAACTACTGTTATGCACCACACACACTTCGAAACTATTTTAAGTATCTTGAACTTTGCAACGGCCGCGCTTAAACAGCATCGGATGAGATTTGTGAGAGTGCGAAAATGGGGCTAAAATTTAAGTGAACAAACTTTTTTCTGGATACACGTTCAAGTCCGATACGATAATGAAATGATAAAAGTGATAAAAGAATAATTGTATTCAATAAAATTAACGAGTACGACAACATAAGCTACTCACTCATTCCAGGACAGCATATGGGACACCAAGTAGGTCCCTAAATTGGTTTCAGTTTCCTGATAAGCTTGCAAGTTTTTCCATAACGGAACCGATGCATGTTTTTCATTTGACCGGTGATATTCTTTTTATCCCCAAATAGATTTAAGATTTATAATTGAACATTAACCAGAGGGTTAAATATATGTAGAAAAATATAAACGAATAAATAAACGAAACGGTTCTAATGGATAGCAAAGTTAGCATCAAATTAGGTCTTTGAAGATGGAAGGAAATCCTAAATTGCAATATCGCATTGTCAATGCTCGATCCAGCGTAAAACCATGAGTGTTTTCTATGATAACTGAGGATTGATTAAGAGTCACAACATAGAAAACAGCTGATGCTCTCCCTCAAATTCATGCTCTGACGAATAAAGCCGATGAAATCCCTAGGAGTGTAAGGAATAAAAACAGACTGTACTGAAATTCTGTAACCAGCAGCTATTTGAACCATTAAGTAAATTGTTTCAGCATTCTCTATTATTATATTATACCTTATTTATTGACAATTATCGTACTGCGCTCCTTTCAGCTCTTCGAATCTATGGAATAGGGTAATCTGTCCTCAATTTTGAGCTCTATTCTTGGGTAACACAGATGCATCAATCATTTTGGGAAACCAGGTAGGAGTAGATTACCGTTTCAAATCATTTTTGAGGATATAAACTTAAACACTCATTCGAAGCACAAAACGCTCATTTATCTGCTAATAATCTGAGTCGGAACTTCAAAGGTTTTAAATACGTTTGAATAGGTTTGAATATTTGAGTACAACATAAGCAGCTTTTCTTATATATTAGTATAATGGATGAAACATATAATATTATACTTTTACCACTTTAATTTAATATGGGATACAAATTTATGATTTACTCCCTTGTGTTACAGCATTAAGGTAACAAAGTATTTGCGGATGCATGAGAACGAAAAACCCATCAAAAGCCATTTAATTTATCAACAAACTATTAAATAAAGTGCACTTTATTTGACGCCTAATGTTTCATGGAATTGGGAAAGGATATCTTTCCGTCAAATAACGTTGGATAAACAGAAATAAAACTGTGAATGATAAACACACCAATATACAGCGAGGCTCAGAGCCAACCCCAACACGTTTTTGACGATTTGCAGTCCTCAGATGCGCAGAGTCAAGCCACGATCAGTGAGACTTGAAATCGCTGTGAAGTCGTAATCAAGGTGATAATTGCATACGACTTCGCTCGAGGGTTCTTACAAAGAGCAACGTTGTTCAAATACTAAATAATGAAGTTATTACTGGTCAAGCGCTTGAGGCGCTAATAATTTAACTATTTTCATTAGTCATGGCAAACTCAACGGAAATACTGTTATTTATTCTAAAAATAGATCCAAGCTGGACATTGCAGAATGTTAGGAAATTTAAATAACCTTAAACTTGAACATCACGAATTCGTATAATGTAAAGCGATAAACGTGCAGAATCACAATTTTGCAACATTGTCCAATCATTTGTTTAATGTTATTCACATTTTCGCGAGAGATGTGGAGGTAGTTTCTTTGAAATCTTAAGTCCATATCCGTTACGACATCGTAAGATCTGTATTATACGTGGAAAGTGTCATTGGATAAATTCAGGAAAAGAGTTATTATTTCAATTATAAATGTATATTGTTTTAGTAGTGAATCGTAATATGTGTCAATATTCATATTCAGATTTATGGTTGAAAAAGCCATAACTTTACAAAATAACCACAGGTGGAAATAAAGGTCCAAATGTATATATTATATTATATTATATAGTATATATATACAATATATAGAGTATATCTATCTATATGTATAATATTCTTATATATATAAGTATAAATAAAATCAAAATCAATGGGACAATGATAGCTTATTAATAGTTTTGGGAAAAATACGGATTAGCTCTCATATAATCGTCAAGTTTTGATTTGAATATAGATAAGCTGTTTGAGCTTACCAAATCGGAAGGTAGGGAATTTCAAGCAAAGCACACACCTACGGAATAAAAATACCTGCGGCAGTTCCGTTTGGAATGTGGTATTTCCAACTTGCAACCATGGCCACGACTGTTGCTGGAAGTTCGAAGGTGGAATAATATATCCAGGGGGTGGGAAACAGTAGTTAGTATTTTGTATGCCATGATGAGATCACCTCGCATTCTCCTTTGTGCAAGTGTACTCATTTCCAGTTGTCTGAGTCGCCTGGCGAATGACATATTTTCGAGACCAATGACAAGCTTAGAAGCTCTCCGGTATATGCGATCCAGGAGTAAGATGTCTTTTTGGAGCCATGGTGTCCAGACTTGTGCAACATAATCTAGAACCGGGTGTATATATGTATTCATCATAAGAGGAAAACACCCCGGGGAAAACGTCCAAATATCCGCCGTAACATGCCGAGCAGCCGAGACGCGCTTTTGTAAACGGTTTCGCATTGTAGACCACTTTTCAAACTGCCGCAAATCCAGACACCTAGGTCCTTTTCTTTTTCAGTGTACTCCAGGTTAATGTCGCCGAGCTTGTATGGATAAGAAACGCCAAGGTCACGAATCACATCTGCGACGTGTCGTTCTTCGTGTGCGTCAACCGTGGATTTTTCTACAGTTCGTTCGTTTACTTGAATCCCTTTTGTGTTTCTGCTGTTCGATTAACCCATGTGTGTCTACCTCTGTCTGGAACTATTCGGAGAAATACACAACGTAAAATCAAATTCACGCCAAAATTCTCAAATGTAATCTGCTAAATTACCGGTTAAATTAAATGACGAACTATCCCTACAACCCATCACTTTCCATCAGTTCCGCACAATACCACGCAAGTGCTGAACCTTCGTGTTGAAAGATCTCTGAAGATTTAGCGTTTATCTGACTGGCATTACCGTCAGTGGTTTCAGATTTATCAAAAAATATACTGGCAAACTGAGAATTTTGAGCGTTTACCAGAGTCTCTACCGATACCTTCAACGTTTGTATGATAAGCTCTAAGCTCAGCATCTAATCATCCAGGTTGCTTCGCGCAACACTTGTTCGAGCAGTTAAATCTGCGTTTGGTTTAGCTCGAAAACTTTTGCACACGTAGCATACACCAGGCATGTTTTCATCATTCAGGATCAAAAAAGCCTCCGGGGTCAATTATTTGTCACATTTTGCGTGATATGTGTGGGAAAGGTTTCCACACGTGACAGATTTCACCTTATCACTGACGATTTTCATGCAGGCGACGCACGTTTCGCGAACATCAGATGATTTTATGTTAACTGGGTCAACAAAAAGTACAAAACAGAGCACAAAAATCGATACGGCTGCAATTGGTTTGTGTATCGCGGTGTGTTGTCGCACACAAAGAACGACACGTCGCAGATGGATGATACTTGTATGAATAGATCTGACGTAGCAAGCTTACAGATATCCAAAAATCAAACCGATCGGACGAAAACTAAAAAAGTTATATCCAAAAATATCGAAGGTCAAAATTAATCCAATTGCACGTCACGTCAAGATAAAAGCTGCATGGGCAGCACTTGTGAGTATAGTCTTATAAAGAAATTGTTGAACAAGAATACGGTTACCGAATTGTTCGAATGGTAAACAAATTAAATCTTCCACCAGAAGATGATGTCACTTGCAAAATTATTATAACTTCAACTGAAATTGGAGCTCCTCCGATTAACGACTACCACAAAATACAATTATAATACGAAGCTGATTCCTAGCGACGAAGGAATCAAGAATCACCATCAGTTACAAATAAAACCATTTTACGGTAAAAAAAATAAACGGTCGATCTTTGATGTATAAGCATTCCAGCGAATGATCTTAACCGAAGTACGGAATCGCGCGCCGAAAGTCTGAAAATATCGCGGCAAATCTCAGGTTATATGTTGCAACACTGGAGGATTTTCCAGGTTTACATAGATGTTCAGTCCTCTCCGTGCCGGGTGGCACATGAGGCGAAGACAACTTCACGCCAGTGGTTCCGGTCTGTCGCTGCTTCCGTTGCCGTCTGCACCGTGAATCCTTGTGCATGTAGTTCGCGTTCCGAAGTTCTGCGCCAAGTTTCCTTGGGCCGTCCCCATTTTTGTTTACCTCGCGGATGCCAGTGCATGGCTACCTTCGTATGCGAACTGGGATCCATCCTGCAGACATGACCGAACCACGTATCTGTTGTCATCGTTTCCGTAGCAATGTAGGTTTTACGGGATATGGTTGCTAGCCCTGAGCCCAAACCTCCTCCTTTCTCAGACGGGCTTGGGACCGTCCATGGCGGAGTTTACATAGATGTAGAACGATTAAAATCTTAGAAAGACTGCAGCATGTTTCTGAATGCAACGTAGTGCTTTTGGCAAGTCCGTTTGTTATTCGCAACGCAGAATACTATAATTGATCGGTTACACTTCGGTGCAATTCGAAATGGGAGTCTAGGATGACATGTTGCAGTTAAAGTGGACAGGGGACGATCGACTCATATTTACAACGAACTTTTCTATTCAACAAAATGATTATAGAACTCATGGCAACCAATGCCACCATTTATGGTTCACATATTTATGCTGGTGACCGATCGGGGAATCATAAGCACGAAAAAAGAAATTTTGTAGTGAATCAGTGAGAGCAGTTTATTAATAACGTTTCGCTTCTGATTCGGAAGCTTCATCAGACCAAGGGTGTCAGCACAAAAAGTGATCAGTCTTAAATTTCGAACTCAAAAGTTTTTATGTTTCGATATCGATGTTCTACAAAGTTGAACACTTGTGCAGCGATGCCACCGATATAAAAGCGGGACAATCAAGAAGTTTGTCGACCGCTTTCTGATCATGGTTACCCTAAGAGGTTAATTAAACGCCAACTGAAACTCGTAATATACTCAGACCTCAAAAGGGTGAAAATGGGCGTTTAACAATTTCTATAACTTACTTGCAGGATGCGTCAGTGATGATAAGTGGAATTTGAAAAACTCATGTATACGATTAATGCACGAGTAACGCATCCCAAGGATAATACACCTTCAGGCTGCGCGACGGATTGCGTACATAAAATCGACTGCAAATGTTGCTCAGAGTATATGTCGGGCAAACATTCAAAAACTCAGTAGTAAGATAATTGAACTCAAAAATCTAAGCAGCCATGCATTTCCAATGAATATCAATCACTAATGAGAGATTCAGCACTAGCTGAACACGTGCTAGACACATGTCATAGCGTTGATCTTGATATCGCAGCAGTGATATGGCGGAGAATAAAAACATACATGAGCGACTTCACGCTGATGCGGTTTAGATAACAGAGGCTGGTAATAATAGAATCTATAAGGTGGATGGGGCTCATATCTCTACAATCTGGCGTCCGGTTCTGCAGCGGATACACATTGACCTGTTTGACCAATAGTGTTCGCACCGATTACCAAATCGATCTAATCTGTCAGCAGATATCATACACATAAGCGAAGACCAAACCAATTTAGGGATTATGCGGCATGTCGTGGTGGTGTTGCGCCTGTTGATATTAATCGCGCATGTATATCTTAGCGAGCGCAAAACACACTATGGCCTGTGAAATTTTCAATCAGCTCAGGATTAGTCAGTAAAATGAAATTTAAGTTAGATCACTGGTTGTACGGACAACCTTGTTCTGACGAGGCAAATCCGGCAACTGAGACCGTGGATTGAAAACACATATGCAACATTTGCCAGATTTCAGTTGAAATGGATAACAGCAAGGTTTTTTAATTCTCCATTTTTAACTCCGCCAAGGACGGCCCCAAGCCCGTCTGAGAAAGAAGGAGGGTTGGGCTTAGGGCTAGCAACCCTATACCGTAAAACCTACATTGCTACGGAAACGATGACAACAGATCCGTGGTTCGGTCATGTCTGCAGGATGGATCCCAGTTCGCATACGAAGGTAGCCATGCACTGGCATCCGCGAGGTAAACGAAAAAGGGGACGGCCCAAGGAAACTTGGTGCAGAACTTTGGAACGAACTACATGAATTCCCGGTGCAGACGGCAAAGGAAGCAGCGACAGACCGGAACCACTGCGTGAAGTTGTCTTCGCCTCATGTGCCACCCGGCACGGAGAGGACTGAACTGAAATTTGGCAGGGCGGCTGATATGGTTGTTGCTTATTTCGGGTTTCTTAAGCAAGAGTCGGCATGGTTAATGGTTGCTGCACACTGAACTCTTAAGATGACTGGGTCTGAATACACTTTCACAAAAGAGAATTCGACCCAATCTTATTGTATCAAACAGAGATATAATGATTTTTCAGAGCCATTGATAAGTATGAATTCCAATAGTAACAGTTATTTCCGGGTCCGTAGCCCGTTGGATAGGTAATAACATGCGACGGCAAAAAACAGAGTGAATTGTATGGTGAAACTCACAATTATCTAACGCGCATGGATCGCTGAAACACTAAGGGATGGGGATGTGAGCAACACATTACTTTGGTCATCCATGAGCGCCTTGAGTGCTTTGACCAAGAATCACTTTGTGATTCTGTGTCTGAACATCGTGGTTCGTTGTACGAACCCTATATAACAGTTGGCATACAAGTATAATCTTGACTATCTATTGTGTATTTCAAAATATTCAAACAGCGGTCGATGGCTTAAATACACTCAAGCGTTTGTCAAACAATGTAACAATGTGAATAATGTCTAGATTCGAGCAGGAATCGTGAAATTGGGTTGCGTCCACTCGTAGGCTTATGCATGGCATTTGGGAAGGTCCATTTGAGGTCACAGGCGTCTCTGGGTAACTTATTATTCGTAGTGAGATTTCTGTGACCTTGATTCAGCAACAAATCATTCATTAGATGGTCTCGTTATAACATAATACATATGACCAACGAAATCTGTTCCTCACTTGCCCAGCACCTACACCACAAATAAAGGATTCGGGAGGTTTGCCTACATCAGGGGGAGACACAAATTTGTGGTTCAGTAAGCAATGAAAAAGAGTATATTTGGTAAAAAAAGTTATGCTGCAATGCCACTGTTACGTAGGGTTCGTCCAAAGAATCAGAAATTGCTTCTTGGTCTTTCAATCAAATGGCTTATTAATGACCGAAGTGATTCGCTTCTCACATCCCGAGCACATACACACAATAAACCGTTTCTGCATATTTGTCATAATCAGGTGGAGACAATAAGATGTGGTTCAGTGATCCTTAAATAAGTAGATATGTGGTAAACAAAGTTATACATGAATGCTACTTTTAAATATGGTTCGTACAACGGACTAGGTTGTTCAAACACAGAAACACTTATTGATTCATTTTCACGCATTCAAGGCGCTTATTGACGACCAATATAATGTGTTTTTCTCACATCAGTAGACCATACACACAACTACCGGTTTCTGGCTGGATGCCGTCATCAGGTGGAGACAATAAGATTAGTTCCAGTGAAACATTCAACTGGGGAATATGGGAAACAAAGATATACTTGAATGCCACTGTTACGTAGGTTTCTTACAACTAACTACGTTGTTCAAACACAGAATCATATAGTGCTTTGTGGTCATTCGCTCAAATGGCATTCTGGTGAACAAATTA
>JACCGJ010009292.1:0-10553 GCA_013407085.1 Atriophallophorus winterbourni | reverse complement strand
TCCACGTGATAAAAAGTTGATTGCGCCTACACGAGTAACCATTTTTCATTTACGTACGTTGGCGGAAATAATCCTGAAACCATGTTTACTTGAATCGATGCTTATTAATTGACTGAAAGAATAATTCAGTCCTCGATTTATCCCATAGGATCCAGAAATGGAACGTTTTTTCAATGCAGTCACCATCTCAACCACAGCCATGTCTCGACAAAAACCAAGTCAAAGAACTAGTCAAGCAACTTCCCCCACGGTGCGAGACAAACGCTCCAACACAACCATTCGAGCACCTGATTCGCACGAACTGAACAACTCAACCAAACATGGCAAAACTAGTCACCGACGTGAAGGTATCAAACAGGCTACCAGTCCGGAGAGGTATGACAACCGATCAGGCCTCGAGTCCCCACAGAGCGACAGTGGATGCAGTTTGAACAGTCACATGACTTCAGAGGCCAACGACCTACAGGCCACAGAGGACCGGGAAATGCGTCGTAAACAGTATACCATGTCCAGACTACATACTCCGAAACATTTATCACAGGAGGACACTGAATTCGATGAAGAGTTTTCTGAAGATAGGATGTTCAAGAACGACAAACCTCTAGGATTGTCTTCCATGCTGCGGCGAAGTCGAAGCAGTGCCACGGATCATCAGTACTCTTTCAAAGTTGATCACCACTCATCCTTGTTTCCATGGGATCGCGCGGATACGTACACCCGACATGCAGATGATACTCCAACACCTACTGAGGTCACACCTCACTCGGAATCGTTCGATGAATCGGATGGCAGGTCCGCGGATCGCTTCAGCAAACTGCGCGCGTCTTTTCGAAAATCGTTTGGGTTTGGGCTGGGTAAACCAGACTTTCGGATGGAAGCATTTGCGGCACGCCAAGGAGAAGCTCGGGCGTTGCTCAGTCTACGTGAAACTAGAATGGAGGTAAGCGCGTTGTGCACGTTTGAGCCATTTAACCACGAGGTTGTAAAAATCAAAATATTTTGTTTCTATAGTTACTCAGAGTGCAATCCCGATGTCAGACGTTGCAAAGGCATGTGGATCGGCTGGAGGCTGTGAATGCATCTCGGATGGAGGAGCTTGAAGCCTCAATGGCTTGTGATCGTGAACTGAGGCAGGAAATACGTGGACTACAGAAACGAATATTTGAACTGGAAGCAGAGGTGAGTAAACAAGTCTATGAGAACTATCATTTCCGGAGGATGCCTTGCTTCATTAGAACTATTGTTGGGATGAAATCTAGAACTCATAACTCGTACTCAGGTTTTACAAGGTGGGCGGTTAAAACAGAGGTGCAAGGCAGGTTAGTTACCTTTTAGATATTTGCTTCAACAGTTTTCTAGACGTATTGCCGAATAGTAGCCGCTGAATTACCTGATGCACATTGAACCTCTTTCAAAAAACCCAGATTTTAAAACGATTTCTTGATACTCCGTTTGTTAATAAACGGTTGTCACATATCTCTAGAAATGAAATTTAGTTTCATGCGGATACGCATGAAGAGAAAGTAATTCTTACTCGGGATACATGCATAACAGAATTCTCTTCATACAAGATCCGAGTTACTCATGGATGCGCGGTTTCCATCAAGCTGCCTTATTAAAATATGCGTTAATGGGAGCTCTTATTTGTTATGTTGAAACACTGAGTTGGGCTGAAGCCTACGCGTCCGAGAGTGTATAATGTTCTTTAGGGAAACGAGGGAATACAAAACGGACAGTAGCACTGTTAACGAACAGCATGCCATGCACAAAATTCACACCGATAGTCGAAATACACTAAACGATATGGGTTAACAGCTGAGACAGCAGTGCCCAGTTCAGCCAATCAGGCATCAGTATGAAGGTCATGATCACGTGCACGCAGTCGAAAACAGTTTAATCGATATGTGAGCGAACGACACGTGAATAGGAAGCGAACGTATGCGATGCATTCAACTCAAGGACATTTATGTGAGAAACTTATCCCGACATGACAGCCGATTCCGTTTTCAAACCACACATGAAGAGACTTTAAATTTGATTGGATAAATGGCGGATGGAGCAACACAGCTCCGTAAACTGACCAAAATGTTCAAACATAAATTACGCTACGATTCTAGTGAAGGGTTTAATCGCCTATGAATCACCAAATTATTGTTTTGTTTAAATTTATTTGAATGACACTCCGCTGCTTGTGTCAGTCAGTTTGCTTTCATGAGGCAGCAAGAATAAAATGATTTGAAGCTTGAAGCAGCAGCCGAATGCTCAACAAATTTCGAACGCGAAAGCGCGGGTAGTGTTCATCCAGATAAACAAAAGTCTTGAATTTTATATGCTACGTGATTCCGGTGAGCTGATCATAACACTCAACATCGAAAGAGGACACGACAAATTAAGAAATTCTGAACACGCTTGATATTGAACATTTGATACGGTGCATTTATTTAGTGGGAATAGGATTGTCACCTGCTTGTTGTGAAACATGAACCAATGGCGGTGAAGACATCATGATGATCATCACAGACAGCGTTACACCGGTAGCGCGTACCGAATGCTTAACTGCCACACAACCAGGAAAAAATAAAATCCTACAAGATGGGGAAGGGTGGGACATAAATAGCTACGGGTTCTATAAAAGAGTAAGCACAAACAAACTGGGTAGAGGTGCCTACACCTCGAATGGAACATGCATTCAAACATGTTTTGTGAACGAGTAGAGCGACATCAGCATGGCACCTTCCTTGCGGCTTTCACTGTCATGCATCATAAAAAAGTTTTTCTCGTCACTCCGCTTGACAACATACAAGGTTAAGCAAACACTCCAAGAAGATGCTTACTGCAAGACTCCATTGAACACGGTTTCGGGACATATCCTGAAGCGTAACTAGCCATTGCGATATCTGATCGCGGGGACACCAGCCTGGAAGACGCGATTCGCCGACTTTGGAAAGGTTAATAGTAATGCTTTTTAACTGCCTATGCCGCGTGATGGTTTGGCCACCCCGAGATTTACGCCACTCAGGATGTGGCGTCGCAAAAAGAATTTGCTTCGGAAGTCGGTGATCCGGCATCCGTAAAACGTGACCCAACCAACGTAAACTATGCAGGTTGATTTGCTTCTCTATATCAAAATTACTGCCGAACAACTTATTTCGGAGAGCATCGGTGCGTATGCGATTGTAACAGCTAACTGCTTGTTATTAAATATGAACCAATGACGGTGCATACATAGTCAAGGACGAAACAAAGTGGTAGGAAACTCACTTTACTTTCTTTTACTTTTATGTGGTTCGCTCCACGGGTGGATAGGCAGGCTGCAGTGATATCTCGGATCAAGTTAGCCCAGGCACATTACAACCTTAGAGGACTATAAACGAATGCCTGCGCAGGCCATCTACATCCTCATTTATAGTTCAAAGTTGAGTCTTCACTTGAACGCCTGGTGCCAAGTAGATTCGAGAACAAGTTTTGTGAGCACTGAGACTGTCCTCCTTAGGCTGTGGCTAAAACGCAGCAGTCTACGCCATTGTGTGTTTGTGAACACAGAGGGTCTAGACGGCAGCGTTCGATATCCGACCTCTTATATCAAATGCCTAAGATTATTGTAAGAACACCTCCAATTATCTTATAACATGTGACCTAGGAGACCACCTGTCATATCCATACAGTAGCAAAGAGTACATCGTGGCTTCGTATACACGTATCTCAGTTTTGAGACTGATCCCAGGTCTGCACCCAAGGGTACGTTTTCACTGTAAAAACGTTTTACTTACACGATCAACCGAACACGTCTTGTTGGCTTAACGGTTGGGTCACTGCTATATATTTTGGGGTTTGAGAGACAGTTGTGCCAGGTGATCAATTAGATGATACGAGAGACCAAGCCCACCGGGACAGAGAACAGAACAACACAGGATGGTTATGAAATGATCAAGCCGAGACAGGTTCACAGGTCCTAGATCTGGACAGGGCCAGTGTTTATATAGAGCACAGAAAGGGGTGTGCGAGGTAAGCGGTAAGGACACTGAAGCGTAAGGTTACAACGTGTCACAGCATGCATACCAGTTACAATGTTCGGATAAGGACATTGCCAAGGTCGCACGTGTCATGGGTGAGGACGCCTCACCCAACAGTCACATACTTGAGCCGAGATATTTGAAGTATCATTTGGCGACCTTATTCTGCATTAGAGATGCATAGTAGCTAAAAGTTGCAGTCAACAGATAGGACGGAGATTAATGTAATATGTAGTAATTGTCTGAATGCGGCGTTTGTTTATACTGACAAGAATCTTGATGTCCTGAACCGCTTTTTCGGTAGCCCCATTCAGCAGCTAGATGCATGGACAGTATTTTTTTCGACTAATACTGATGGATCGTATCATGAAATATGAAAAGCTTTCCGCGCTAGTGTTAGTCTATCATCACCCTATGCAAACTTTATCGCTAAGCAAGCATTAAAGGTTTCGATGATTCAAGGAAAAGGAAGTAACTGTACAGTTTGCAACATTACAGGTATAAGGCATGAATGAAAATAGCATATAACGAGTAAAGTTTATCGCTCACGCGCGATGTTCGTTTGTACATATAATTTTAATTTTGGTTAAAATATCCCCATGCAATGAGAGGTTGGGAGTTCCAAAAAAAGATACCACGCACGGCAAACAATGGCGCCGACTTGGGATGCATAGGAATAGGGTATGCCCGCAGGTAACATTCTCACCAGACTCTTTAAACAAGTTTCTTAGTGGATTTCCTTTAGTTGAGGTAGATAAGAATAATATCGCGCCGTATCCTCCTTTAACTCGAGATGCATAGATCCATACAGAATCAGTCGTTTGATTCATTGAACCAATCAAGAATATAAGGAAATTCCAGATTTTTACGATTAAACTTTAAATAACATTCATAATTAGGAGTAGTAGAACTGAGTTAATCTAGAATTAATACAATAATATTACTTAATCAATCGCCACATCTACTGTTCTCGTTAAACGATAACACTAAAGGAGAGGGACTTGAAGGAAGCCATTTCCTGCTTGACTAATCGAATGACATTCTTGATATCATCGCAAATAAAATGAAAGTTATCAGTTTAGGTATCACATCATGAACCTATTAGGAAAAATGACTAAACACAACTATTCCATCATTCCAATATCTGCTAGCAATGCCGTTTGAATGCATCAACGTCAAATTCCATCATTTCCATGTCGTAATCGAGGGAATCCAACTTCTAACGGTTCTTAATTCCAAGGGATGATCTCTCGAGACAAAGACATCAGAAATCGAAAAGTAGATCGATTCGCTTACGTTCTCTCTTACCTGCAACTATATCTATGATTCTCTAATGATATCATATACACAAAATCACTTAAAGTAGTGCTTCATCTACTTTTTTCGCAATCAAATCAATACAGCACCGCGAATACAAAGTAAACCAACGAATCAAAGAAATGGAACTACTCAGCAAATTGGCCGAAGCGAACATGCAATTATCTCATGTGGAGTTGACCAATCAACAAGCAGTGATTTTGTCCGAGTTGAACAAGGTTCATGAAGACGCCACCAATCTATTAACTCCCTCAACCCCGAAAGTAGAAAGGACTCATCAACACAGAAACGACCGTAAGGAAACCACACGTACCATGACAATCACCAGAGAAAACGCCCCACCTTCCCATGTGAAACGAAGGCCCACATTAGATCACTCAATCACAAGGATGTCCGGGTCCAGATGCAACGAGAATTCAAAAGTATGCATGAATGTACTATATTTTTGACTACTTAAATCTAATAAGTAGTTCAAGTTGGAATATTATGTGTTAAATCACGCAGCAACATTCGACAAACTCTAACCATCCTGTATCCTCAGCTTTTTAAATTTGGGGTTTTTTAAATCTAAATGTAGAATTATTTGTTGAAATATTGCTTTTTGGAACGAGGAACTCTGTGGCAACAATGTTCTTATTCAAGGTTTGATTTTAAACTTATCTGAACGTTCATTGGTGACACACATTTGTTGCTGGATATCAGATATGACTGTTTTTTGACGGATATTTAGGTGAATATAAAATAAGCCGTAATAAAATTCCTTACTGCGAGCCAATTGCGTTCATTTGAACCCAAATGCGAAATGGTTTTTGAATATTTTTATGAAATTTTATTGTAATGCAATTGAGAGACAATTCATGTGGGGAAGAGAGGCATCAGCCAAACCATTATATCCAATTGTTTCAATTCAGAACTCAGGGCAGAAAAAGCAATCAGCTCTAACAAAATCCATTAGATCATGAGGTATATGGGGTAAAACGTGTAGGGTTTCTTCGGTTAATAGAAACAGTTTTATAGCGCATGATTTGATATATTTTCAATGATCTCAATAAAGAATATCTCAACCGATTCGTCGGTCAATGTTTTACAAGTGATACAACTTGTAGTCAACGCTTTCTATTCATACCATAAAAGTTCATGGCACAGATCAGTAATCTGAAAAAGGTACATACCTATGTATTGTGGTGCTCACATCCCCATCCTTTACACACCACTACCGGTTTCTAGCTGTTTGCCATCATCAGCTTGAGACAGTAAGATCAGGTTCAGTGAGCCTTGAAACAGTGGAAAAGCGGTAAACAAAGTTAAACTTGTATGCCACTGTTATATAGGGTTCTTACTAAGAACCACAATGTTCAAATACAGAATCACAAAGTGATTCCTGGCCAAGTGCTCAAGGCGCATATAAAAGACCAATGTATTGTGGTGCTCACATCCCCATCCCTTACACAACACTACCGGTTTCTGGCTGTTTGCCGTCATCAGTGGTACATACCTGGATTAATGATATTGAAATTGAATAAAGATAATGTCAATTCCGGCTCAGTAAACGGATTAATCAAACATTTAAGATGAAGCCAAACTTGCAACCGTTAATCACCAAAGTTGTTCAACCATTTTTCACCAACGGGAATTCTTTTTCACATTTTTTCGTAGAACCACCATGCAGAATACGACCCCAATTCATGCTGCAATGATTTATCCAAAACTTCAGGTTACCCAAGCTCCGAGACAGACGAATTCTTGATGGAACGATCGTGTGGCTCACTTTCCGAGTTCCGATTGCAGCCAGATCCCACGATTTTGGAAGATTGAAGTGGAGTAAACGGCCAATGTATGAACGTACTCTCACACACACCCCTTGCATATCCATCAAATCCAATACACGCTATTTGCTTTTCTTTGTACATTACCATGGTTAAATGGCCTCGCACCAATTCATGAAATATTATCAATCAGCACGTGTAAAATTACAGCGATAATTGATTCGAATAAAAGAGATTAGATAAACGGATTTCACGTTTCCCTTCCTTCGGGCCATGCTGATCGCTCCATATTATGAATTAACAGTCTTTTTTCATCGCGTTTACTAAACACGTCTTCCAGGTTCGTTTTTGCGTTGCTTTCATGCGTCCTCTGTTTCCTGGTGCGGGATTCGGTACAGTCCTGATGTCAGCAACCTCACTTTTAGACTAATTCCATTTCAATAGCATGACGCGTGTTAACACGTACGTTAACAAGATCTCCAGAACTCAGTGTGAGCTATGATGGTGTAGAAAAGTCAAGGTCAGAGCGACACATGTGTATTCACTACACGTCAACAAACATATGAATCATCATGGGAATTACAATACAGAGATAGACACACTGACAGCTACTGCATTCTGATTGGACAATGAGTATTCATGCTGACAGCCACTCCACATCTTTCATGTTTGATCGGCTCATCGGCATCTTGGACGCGACAATTGAATTTATATCGTTCAAATGTATCGTTCACTTGACCGAGGTAATATTCTTCGAGCTTCGCGAAGATTGTTTCCAAGACATCTGCATCTTCGTTCTCATCAAATGTGGAACACTGTATGAACTTCGTCGCCTGTTCACCAAGCGCATCCCTCAGCGTCACCATTTGATACGTTTTATCGGTATTCGTCAGATTCGCCAACGTCCGAAAGTGGCTTAACGGTTCCTTCCACATTTTCCATCTCTGGTTCGCTTGACCGAGGCAATGTTATTCGAGCTTCGCGAAGATTGCTTCCCAGTCGTCTGCGTCTTCGTTCTCATCAAAGGTAAAACACTGTATGAATTTCGTCACCTGTTCACCAAGCAAATTCCTCAGCGTCACCATTTGATACGCTTTATCGGTATTCGTCCGAATGTCGCTAAACTGTTCCTTCCACAGTTTCCATCTCTTTGCCAATCCTTCATCACCTTCCATTGCTAGTGTTGCCGGTGGTCGAACATCAAAGCCGCTAAAACGGGTGTTGTCAGTTCTATCCGACGTTTTCTCGTCGATCACCCTCGTCACCATGTAGAAAAGTCAAGATCAGAGCGACACATGTGTATTCACTACACGTCAACAAACATATGAATCATCATGGGAATTACAATACAGAGATAGACACACTGACAGCTACTGCATTCTGATTGGACAATGGTTATTCATGCTGACAGCCACTCCACAGATGGCTTTCAGTGACCACAAAGTGTAGCAGGGAGTATAATATTGATATCAGGTATTGTATTATTTACGCACACAAGGCATTCAAAGTAACTGGTTTGAATGGGACGATACTTCATGATTTTGACCTTGATGCCATTGTTGTTTTACCCTTCAAATCGACCATGAATGTTCGACGGATGTGTATTTAAGGAGAATTAGTCTTGCGGTCCATAAGCAACGGTAACGTTTCGTAATTTTGACAGCCTGTAGGGTTGAGTCCCACGGAGCAATGTGGTGCCTTGCATGAATTTAAAGCCCGCGCTATGAAAAATAAATGACCAAGACGTCTCCAGGTATATGATAATTATGTTTTCGTGCATCGCCGGTTACGTAATGCAACGCGCCGTAGAGATTTCGCTGATGACAACACACTAATTCTCAAACAAGTTAACATAGGCGAAGGCCGCTAGTTGGCGAATGGAAAGTCATCAATAAATTGGAATATGTTTGAGACCGATCGTGTATTCATAATGCAAGGAAATTTGAGTGCTAAGGTAATGAATAACTGCAAAACGGTAGTCTCTAGGTATTTGCGTGGCGTTAAGGAGAGGTTGGGAAAGGGTTTGTGGTATAACCTGTATCCCCAAGTCTACTCTAACTCCTAGGTTCTAAGGCCTACGTAAAATACATAAAGAAAGCATTCCTGTAAGACCTATCGTCGACGGTATCGGATCACCTGCGCACGAGTTAGCTAGACATTTGGCTTATTTGTTGAAACCTCTAGTCGGCAATACAGCCTCGTTCATCAAAAACGCATATGACATTGCAGCACGCTTAAAGTCGGTAACAATACATGACGATGAAATAATAGTTAGCTTTGATGTGAGCGTTTTTTTAACCAACGTCGATACAACAAGTGCGTTACAACTAGCTAGACGGGCCTTGGAATCTGATGCCAGTTTGTTAGATCGCACAAACGTCAGCGTCCAGCAAATTATCAACGGTGTATCGATATGCCTAAGCATGAACCACTTCGTATTTAATGATCAATTATATAGACAAAAAGAAGGGTTGGCAATGGGTTCACCGATATCTCCAGTACTTGCGAACATGTATATGGAGCATTTCGAGAACAAAGCCCTTAACAATGAAGGGTTCAAGCCAAAATTATGGTGGCGCTATGTTGATGACACATTTGTTATCATCAAGCGAGATCAGTTAGAGGCCTTCTTTAAATATTTAAACGAAATAGACCCATGTATTACTGTCACAAAGGAAGTGGAATCCTGCACAGGCACTCTTCCATTTTTGGACTGTTTAGCACAAAAAGTAGACGGGAAAATAAAAACTTCTGTCTACCGGAAACCTATCGATACAGATGTTGTACTACGATACTCTTCCGCTCATCCAAGACAAGTCTTTAGCTCCATATCTTGTTCCATTTTCCATAAGATAGAACACCTGTGCAGCGACGAAAGAGACCGTAAACAGGCGAACCGTGAAGCGAGCCAAAGGCTCATTGACCACGGTTATCCAAAAAGTTTTGTAAAACGCCAACTGATGAAGGTAAAATACCCGTCAGAAAAATCGGAGAAAAATTGGCGAGATACAGTTTGTATACCTTACGTAAAATGCACATCTGAAGCGATACGTAGAATCTTGAACCAGGCGGCCATACGCGTAACTTATAAGAAAGGGAAAACTATCCGCTCGGTTCTGATGCACCTCAAGGATAAGACGCCTTTATCTAGCGTTACGAACAGCATCTACAGAATCCACTGTAAGGACTGTTCGGGTGTTTACATAGGGCAGACTTCCAGGGAAATTCACACTAGAATCGAAGAACACCGAAAGCGTGTCCGGAGACAGCCCCGGGATGCGAGGGAATATCAATCCCTTATTCGTGATTCCGCCTTGGCGAAGCACGTTTTAGATACGGGCCACAGCGTAGATCTAGACAATGTGGCAATATTGAGACGCGGTATTAAACCGCATAGCGAACGCCTACATGCGGAGGCGGTCGAAATTGCCAAGGCAGGTCGACTGGCGGTCAATAA
>JACCGJ010009291.1:0-21795 GCA_013407085.1 Atriophallophorus winterbourni | reverse complement strand
TTCAACATAAACGATGAGATGTACAAAGCGAGAAGGGGGGTACAAATCGGGTAGAAAGAGTGAGAGAGGAGCAGTGGGTAAATTTTTTTGTCCATTTACACACATCATTTTTTGAATTTTTTTCAATTTTTTGATAAAGGTATGAACAGCAGAGAATGTCAGGGAGTAATAGAGATGATGCACTCTTTCCATTGATGTCGGTTCATTGCCATCGTTGCCAATGTGTTGAGCCATACACTCTCTCCTTCTCTTGCACCCCATCCAGGCAAGCGCGCTCGTCCAACCCTAGCTAGACCAGAAGTGAGCCTTTTCAAGCCACTCTTCCATGTTAGTGGCTGACCGCCAGCCACTTTTTTCCAGTCTGTACCAGCTGACGCATAAAGCGCTCGGCGTGGTATCCGTTCGGGTTTCATGCGCAGGACGTGCCCCAACCAGCGGAGGCGACGTCGGTTAATGGCTGTCTGAACGCTAGTGCCGTTGCTTCCTAAGACGCGGCGCCTGACCTCAGAATTGCAAACGTGGTGTTGCCACCGTACGTGAGGCTCTACATGCTTGCTACATCGATATTTCCAAAGCTTTCGATAGAGTCAACCATGACATCTTAATTAAAAAGCTCGAATCCTATGGAATAACGGGAATATTGCTGAATTGGATAAGGGACTATCTTACTGATAGACACGTCCAAGTTCGCGTAGGCAGCACCTTATCTAGAAAAATAGACGTCACGAGTGGAGTTCCGCAAGGCTCGGTGCTTGGACCTCTTCTATTCTTGGTGTATATGTACGATATAGTAGAGGATATTGGGTGCAACTTGATACTATTTGCCGATGATAATGAAATTTGGAAACGTGTCAGGTCTGTTAATGACTGTATGGCATTACAACGAAATCTAAGCATCTTATTTCGTTGGTCCCAGTTAAATGAGTTATCATTTAACCCTGCGAAATGTAAAATGCTGCAGCTTGGGAAATCTCTGCACCATACGTATCAGCTTGGCACGCAGGATCTCGTCTGGACCACAGCAGAAAAAGATCTGGGTATCTGGGTTTCGTTTAACCTGAAGCCTGGACAGCATTGCCGGATGGTGTACAATAAAGCTTGCCGTATCTTGAGTCTTCTCAAAAGAATATTCCGGATTTTTACGCCCGAAACCCTACCCCTGGTAATTAACACGTATATACGTCCTGTTATGGAATATTCCATCCAAGCCTGGGCACCATGGCTGAGGAAGGATATCGAACTACTCGACAGGATTTATCATCGTGCTACAAAGTTGGTCTCCCGGTACAGAAAATTGCCTTTCACAGAGCGAATGTTAAAACTGAACCTACAAGATTTTACCCAACGGCGGATACGTAGTGACCTTATGTTGACCTTCAAAATCCTGCATTCTGTAAACCATCCCCTTAAACACTTGCTAAAGCCCAATGACCTTACTAGAACACGAACACATTTGAAGGCTTTAAGCATTCCGCATTCTCGTCGTTCGTATTGCATGTCAGCTGTGTGCGAATAAATCCGATTTACCGGATTCATTATGGACGGCACTGATTTCGATTTGATAAAATGATGCAGAAAATGTATGCAACAACAATACACAGATCACATTATACAAAAAGGTAGCACCTCAGTATGCAACATCTAGGTTTAGCTTATATTCTATTCAAGGATTAGTCCCGTCATTTGGATAAAACCGTTTAGGCGAGCACAAGAGTTGCCGCTGGTCATCAAACAACTCTACTGAAATTCGTTAGTCCGGAGAACACTTCATTCATGAATATTCTTGGTTGTCAACGCGGCTGACGATAGCCGGTTCAAGACCTAGGATTCAAAATTTAATTGTGGGATATTTTGTCAAAACCAAAAATAGAATATTCTTTGCTGCTGAGCGATATTCAAGTAGTGTGCTTCCATTATATACCAGCGTAAACAACTTCGTGAATAATCCCAAGAATATTGTACAGGTGCCTATACATTTTAGGTTGACCAAATTTCAACTGGTAAGCAAATCGTTTTCAAATTTCAGCGCGCCATCAATTTACTTTACCTGATTTTTTTCCTTGTTGCACGACTTAAACCAGGTTTGTTAATTATACATTGGTTTTGAAGATGAAATATTTTTGTCTTATTAGGTTATGTATTTGTCGCACAAATATTAATTAAGCTGGTATTATTTTATCTGTATCGTGTTTCCAAGTGTGTCTGGATCATTTCCCTTGGGCTCGTTAAAAAATGCTATGAATAATTGTCTCAAAATACCAAACATGTTGTGTGACAGCCAGTAACGAAACAATGGTTCGGTTAGAGCATTCGATTGGTAACGTTTGATTTCTGAGACGTATTATGAAACGCTTGTAAGATTACAAATAAATGACGCACAGCCACCATGTATGCATTATAATCACTTGATTGTTTTGCTTGTAGCAGATGTGAATGTCATTCGCTAACAGATGTACGCGTTCGCGTAATACGTGCGCACACTATGGATCACGAATGTTGATGTTTATCCGTTGCGGAACCGGACGCCAGATCGTGGATATATTGTCCCTATCCACTTTGTTGCTCGCGTCCTCATATACCAAGCGGTCGACCTATTTTATGCGATACTCTTATACCTACGTTTTTCAAAATTCAAATTATTCCATCTAACGCGTGCATACCGTAAAGTATACACAAGGTTGCACGCCTAACATTTTCCGTTTGTGATGCGGGTTATTTTATCCGTTTCAATTGGTGTAACCACCTACAGCAAGCCGACGACTAACTTTTTGATAAGCTCGCTTTTAATCGGCGACATTGCTGATTAAACGTTAAACTTTTTATAACCGCGTTTTTGCAACTGAATTAAATACATTCTGGGTGGTGCGCAAATGTGTACCGCAATACCGCATCGGTGTCGATTGGCATGCGATAGACCATAGTGCTCAATCCCCTATTATGCGTTTGCGCGTGACACTATAGGAAGCGAAGTCTCTTTTCAATGATGAAACAATTCCATTTGTTACTCGGGATTCAAGTTGTTCAGATAAATATATAATGCTCTTAATCTTTCGTGTTTTATGATTGTGTATGTATAACCGCCATAGCTCTAAAACAGCATTGCTTTAAAAGATTAATTTTAGAGCTGACTGTTTTAACATTGACCGTGTGAGGAGATCACTAATCCTGTTTTCTATCTTGTCTCTCAAAACGTCTGTTAATTTCTTAACAAACTTTTGAAGTTTCTCTGGATTCCACTTTAACCACTGTCACAAAAATTCTTTCTTGATCGGTAATTCGGCACCCTGCGCTTATTAATAAATACTCCGACGACGTAGCAGTGGCATTGATCAACAATTGTCGAGTCGACCAACATGATTTAGAATCGATGATAACAAACATTGGTCAACGGTCGTCCTCACTTAGAATAACTCAAAATCCTCAAAAATGCAACCACATGGTTTTATCCAACAGCGAAATTCAGATCTGCATCGAAACATTTCTAATGTTTCATTTAATGGCTCCGTGATTCAAAGAT
Source organism: Atriophallophorus winterbourni (assembly GCA_013407085.1). Taxonomy (NCBI): domain Eukaryota; kingdom Metazoa; phylum Platyhelminthes; class Trematoda; order Plagiorchiida; family Microphallidae; genus Atriophallophorus; species Atriophallophorus winterbourni. The sequence continues at coordinate 18,278 of JACCGJ010009291.1, read as the reverse complement.
CAAGAAGCTTCTAGTACCTTGGCATTACAATATCCAACTGTCTTAGCTGGACCAATCATGTGACTTCACAATTATTTAAAGATCGATGTGCGTCATTCCATGATCATCGCCACCGTTCTGACTGCATCCCAACAATTGTATTTCAACTATTTGTCTTTCCTTGTATCGTTCCACACCTGATTTACGCATTCCCTGTAATTTTTCCTGGCCTCCTGGAGAGAAACTAATGTATGCAGAAACCCCTTTGTTATTTAACTTGCTTGATACATAGTTAATAAATCGATGGCTCTTCAAGAGTCAAATATACGCTTGAAAACGTGATAACCGACGTTGAGATCTCCTCATCAATGTACCAACTCCATTTTCTAAATTCAGTCGCATGTCTGTCTAGGCCTTTGTAACCTGACAGTATTTTGGCCCAGATTCAGTTTATATTTTCCGTTATTTTGCTTGAATCACGCCTGTGTGATTTCACAAATTTCACATTTTCACAAGTTTGTGGAGAAATGAATTTCATATCTGCAAGTTTGTGTACACGAATAAACTCATTTTCTTCTTCTACTTCTTTTCTCAGTATACGGAAACTTCTCTTGAAAAATGGTTCTAACAAGCAATCCGGTGAGACTCCTTTCATATAGGTCACTAACCTTTCCACCGCTTGAACCTAAAAGAAGGAAGTTGCTCTTGAGTTGGTCATAGCGAAATGATTGATTGACTGCCCAAATTGCCTATTTACTTAAATGTGTAGGAGAACAACCCCCCCAAAATTTCAAACGTTCGTGAACCTAGAAGGTGGGTTGATTGATCGTTATGACATTCGAGTCGGGACGCTCGCAATGCTAAAATGCCGGACAAAAGAAATCGATATACCGGTATTCTAAGGAGAAAGTGATTCAAATTTGGCAGTCAAGTATCGGCTGGATTCTATGGAAAAAATAATGACCACACACAATCCATCTTCCACCTATAAAATATATCGTGCTGGGCCAGGCAGCGATGAGTGAATTTATTTGAGATTCTATAAAACCCAAGGACTTATGATAACCTCACAGAATATCGTAAAATTTGTAGCATGATCCCTAAACAACTTATGTCAATATTGCAGATGTATCTATGACTGAAATTGCAATGAGTAGTCATTAATAATGAAATATACATTACTGATGGATCGGTAGAGTTCGTTGCGATTACAACTTTCCATTGACGAACGAACACTATGATAATATAAAGATGTGTAATCACTTTTGCTGTGGCTGTATCGAAACATCACAAAACATGTAGTGTTGCATCACTGCTGGATAATTGCGTGGTCGTTATATTGTTGGTGTTTGTACCGTGGAAGCGAATACATGTATACACGTCTGAAAACAGCAGCTATCAATCACAAAGCAATACAAATTGATTAGTCAGATGATTCTGACGAAATAAAGGCTTGACGTTAACCAGTTAGTATACGAAAGGAAGGTGTTCATTGTCGTGCACGTAGTGAACGCTTTCTCTTGTGAAGTGGAATTTTGTAGTCGATGCAATTAACGTATTGATAGTTGACCTTGAGAGGGGATTGTTACGCAATAGACTTTGGGGACGAACGTTTTTGGAGTGTTATGCAAAGTGATTCAAATTTGTAATGGTCTAAAAAGCATTTAGCCTAACAAAAAAGCATAGGACCGAGTTATGAGTTATATACAATAAAAAAGAAGAACAGGGAAACGCATGTAGTGTATATCGTATCAAAATTTACCTATTGATCGCGCGTGCTTCACGCGTGAGGCCGGGAAAAAATTTGTCTTGATGTGAATTTAACTAATCACTACCCCTAACGTTATTATTTTGGTTACATTAACATCATACTTTGTCAATTTCCAGTGTCAATAAAACACTTTTTGCCTCGTGATTTTGCTCTCACGCGATATACTAATGAGAGCAGGTTGAATGAAATGCCTATGATATTTGATAAATAACTTTTGCATGTCAAACATAGTAAATTAATTGAAACTCTCGAATAATAAACAATACGTTTGACCTGAATTGATAACTGCTTATTTAACGTGCGCTATTATGATTAATAGTGTCTTGACTGTGAGGATTGAGGTTTTTCTTCAATGTGTAATTCACGCGACACAATAGGTTTTCCGAGTAAAAACCATCACTGAATCATCCGATGTAATCAAATCTACTTTCGTCTTATGATGATCACATATTTCTTGCGAGATTCTTCGGGGCAATTCTTGTCCAATGATTTCGTAAGGTCAGATTGATTGAGTTGTGTTAAAACCATTTTTAATTACACTGAATTCATAATTTCACGTTTTTCTTTTCACTTGAACCATGCATAACTTAATGAAAATTTATATGACCAAACACGAACCCGTAATATGTTCCGGACGCACAAATATAATTTTACCAGAAGCCAATCTCACATATGATGGGAAGATCAATAAATATTTTAACCCTGTATTACGTACGCAAGAATGACGGTCTGTCCAGGTGCTACCCAAGTTGATATATGTGGCCCGAAGGGGCGAGCACTGGAAAAGCGAATTTCCGAATATCACTGTCCCTACCTGAGGAGTGCAAACAGCACAAAACTGGTCGTGGGGTGTGAGTGTGTGTAATGGAGATGCGTGCACATGAGCGTTTAAAAATCACGCAAGTTAATTACGCGATCGTTCATTCAATAAAGTGAATAATTCGATATATGCCGATCGGGTAGACAGCAGTTTCTAATTGAACCCTGATATACACAGTTCACCATTACGTGTCACCGAGAATTAGCTTGGTTGTTTAGATTATTGCATTGACAACAGCCATAAATCACTCAGACGCTTATTAACTTGGCTAACATTGACATCGAGCATTAGAGTTTCATCAAAATCACGTGACATTATTTCCGTTTAATACTTGATGACGCTCACATTAATTGGCCATTTTCACTTCAAATATGAGCTTGTGTTGTTAAGCTTGAAAAGAGCCATGGAACATGACATCTGCCAATATTATGTATATTAATTGACAAAAGAAAAATTTTATTACGTCGAATTTTGCCTAAATCTACTGTTCAATTCACTGAAACAGCCACGTCATTCTGAGAAGCAAATTGTGAAAAATATAAAATAATATATTTGTTTACAAAACACTACATTGATTTCTGGTAAGAAATACCGCATCGCTTCATATTTTCACCCAAGTCGAAGCCCTTGCAATCCTCCCCCGGGAGTCCACCCCCTGTGCATAACAAAATTTTCGATAACATGAACTTAATATAAATTCACATTTCCAGAAAATAATTAGATTATTAATAGTGGATTTGCCAAGCCGATATATTATCATATTGGGGAGATAATGAGGCTAGCTTCAGTAAATTTTAATCGATCGAAAATGCAAGAATACTTCAACAACCGTCAATTTCAAACATGTTCGGTGAAAGCATTAAAAGCAAAATAGATCCGCTTCTATTCACAAGTAATCCTTCCAAAATTAGGTATCACAAGTCGACAAACATTTGATGGCCCATACCACGTGGAGTATAAAGAAAGCAAGTCCAAGGTACCGCATACATTTGCAGGAGAAGTGATAAAGCCATGTCTATTGTAAATGGCGAAATAAATGGTTGCACTATAAGGGGTGCGAGAGCAATTTAGAATATTTGAAGGGTGTCGGGCATCTACAAGTTTTGAACATCACTGCTCCAAACTCACTACTATTCATACAACTTAGGACGATATTCAATGCGGAGTCAAAGTGTAGATCAAAGCCAAACGTTGGATGCGCTGATAATCGACCGAAATATTGTTTCACACAATCGCTACACTCGCAAAATTAACTATGAATCAATATTTCATGCTTCACTTATTCAAGCGTTGTAACTCACAATTTGTATCCGGATGATTTCTCATTTGATCATAGCTAGTATAATACTGAGCTGACGTGCGGTCGTATTTTTTTGCTCTGACACTTTTGACCGTTTCTTCCCTAAATCTACTCGGATTTTAACAATTCCTAAACCCTTTGTAACAGCAATCGATTGGAATATGTTTGGGACCGATCGTGTATTCATAATGCAAAGGAATTTGTGTGCAATCGGTTAGAGTAGTTTTTGGGTAACGTTTCACTTCTGACACAGAAGCTTCGTCAGACCAAGGGTGATAGTCAGGACAGGGAACATGATTAAGTAGCAGCCAAACCAGCACCACTTATTTGACCTTACCGCTGAACAGCCTATAGTCCCGTACATATTTCAATCGATTGCTGACTCCTACGAGCCCCGTGTTCGAAAATTGGCCAGTGAGTTGGTGATAACAGCGGAATATGAAGCCAGATGCGTGAATCACCGCATCTTCAACCTTCGTTGCAAGCAGCGGGGCGTAATACCAAGGGATCTGGTGGTAAAACCTCCTTATAATTCCCGCAAATCGACGAAGGCTGCCGCGAGCGCATCCAAAGTGTTTTTGAAACAAAGGATGCACCGGGTCAATGAAACCCTATTGGCCGCTCGATCGAAAGCCTCTAAAATGATGTCGAAACTGCGCGTTGAATTATCCGAAGCGGATTTCTGCAGAATTTGTGGAAAACACGCGGAGGTTTTAGCCACACAAACGGAACGAATAGGAGAAAGACAAAACCGTAAGTTCAACAAGTTATTTGAGTTTTATAATAAACGTTCTTCAGTTAAATCTAATAAGTCATTATCTAGCAACCAGTATTCTAGTGTTTTGAATTTATCTAATCGACAACTTTCGCAAGCTGAACAAAGATTGTTGGAGAAGGGCTTGAATTTATGCATAAGTGAGAATTTTATGAAAGCTGAGGATCTTATCCCCTGTATTGAGGGATCATTAAATGCACTCCCCAACGAACAGGCAGACGCGGTAAGAAACTGTATCGCAGGTGTCATTGAACACCAGGAACAAGGCGATGCAAACCTTGATTCACACGAAAGACAAGCACTTCTTACGCTGAAACAAGATACAAATATAGCCATTACTAAGGCTGATAAAGGTAAAGTAACGGTAATTTTGAACAAAGCGACTATTTAGACAAGGTTGGGGTACACTTATCAGAGGGTCCTTATGAACGGATAGATAATGGTAAAATGAAAAAGGTAATGAATAATAGCAAAACGGTAGTCTCTAGGTATTTGCGTGGTGTTAAGGAGAGTTTGGGAAAGGGCTTGTGGTTTAACCTGTATCCCAAGTCGACTCTAACTCCTAGGTTCTACGGCCTACCTAAAATACATAAAGAAGGCATTCCTGTAAGACCTATCGTCGACGGTATCGGATCACCTGCGCACGAGTTAGCTAGACATTTGGCTTTTTTGTTGAAACCTTTAGTCGGCAATACAGCCTCGTTCATCAAGAACGCAAATGACTTTGCAGCACGCTTAAAGTCGGTAACAATAGATAACGATGAAATAATGGTTAGTTTTGATGTGAGCGCTTTGTTCACCAACGTCGATACAACAAGTGCGTTGCAACTAGCTAGACGGGCCTTGGAATCTGATGCCAGTTTGTCAGATCGCACAAACTTGAGCGTCCAGCAAATTATCAACGGTGTATCGATCTGCCTAAGCATGAACCACTTCGTATTTAATGAGCAATTATATAGACAAAAAGAAGGGTTGGCACTGGGTTCACCGATATCTCCAGTACTTGCGAACATGTATATGGAGCATTTCGAGAACAAAGCCCTTAACAATGAAGGGTTCAAGCCAAAATTATGGTGGCGCTATGTTGATGACACATTTGTTATCATCAAGCGAGATCAGTTAGAGACCTTCTTTAAATATTTAAATGAAATAGACCCATGTATTACTGTCACAAAGGAAGTGGAATCCTGCACAGGCACTCTTCCATTTTTAGACTGTTTAGCACACAAAGTAGACGGGAAAATAAAAACTTCTGTCTATCGGAAACCTATCGATACAGATGCTGTACTACGATACACTTCCGCTCATCCAAGACAGGTCTTCAGTTCCATAGCTTGTTCCCTTTGCCACAAGATAGAACACTTGTGCAGCGACGAAAGGGAGCGAAAACAGGCGCACCGTGAAGCTAGCCAAAGGCTCATAGACCACGGTTACCCAAAAAGTTTTGTAAAACGCCAATTGATGAAGGTAAAATACCCATCCGAAAAATCGGAGAAAAATTGGCGAGATACAGTCTGTATACATTATGTAAAATGCACTTCTGAAGCGATACGTAGAATCTTGAACCAGGCGGCCATACGCGTAACTTATAAGAAAGGGAAGACTATCCGTTCGGTTCTGATGCACCTCAAGGATAAGACGCCTTTATCTAGCGTTACGAACAGCATCTACAGAATCAACTGTAAGGACTGTTCGGGTGTTTACATAGGGCAAACTTCCAGGGAAATTCACACTAGAATCGAAGAACACCGAAAGCGTGTCCGGAGACAGCCCCGGGATGCGAGGGAATATCAATCCCTTATTCGTGATTCCGCCTTGGCGGAGCCCGTTTTAGATACGGGCCACAGCGTCGATCTAGACAATGTGGCAATATTGAGACGCGGTATTAAACCGTATAGCGAACGCCTACATACGGAGGCGGTCGAAATTGCCAAGGCAGGACGACTGGCGGTCAATAAAGTGGATGGGGCAGAAATCTCCACAATCTGGCGCTCAGCACTGATGCGAAAGTAAATAATTTTTATTCACCTTATACCTACTAGTTAATTAGATTTTTGTTTTTCTTCAAACAGCTCAACCTTAGCCCCGTTAGTTATGTACTTTTACGTATGTGGGCCGCTGTGTCAACTGACCTTGACCGTGTTCACTTGTATCAGATAGACGTGGATACACACTGTGTGGAAAATCGGCCACTGATCATGGTCATTCCCACGAGACGTGACACACTGTAGGCGTACTATAGGCTGTTTAGCGGTAAGGTCAAATAAGTGGTGGTGGGTTGACTGCTACTTAATCATGTTCCCTGTCCTGACTATCACCCTTGGTCTGACGAAGCTTCTGTGTCAGAAGTGAAACGTTACCCAAAAACTATTCTAACCGATTGCACACAAATTCCTTTGCATTATGAATACACGATCGGTCCCAAACATATTCCAATCGATTGCCAAGTTGTCTGTGTTCTGTGTAACAAATGTTCCGGAAATAACTGTCTCTGGTTATTCCATGTCAACGAGAGGGAGCTAACGAACATCTGACCAAAGTAATGTGTTGCTCACATCCCCATCCCTTGAACACCACTACCGGTTTCTGGCTGTTTGGCGTCATCGGGTGTATACAGTGAGATCAGGTTCATTGAGCTTTGAAACAGTGGTAAAGTGGTAAACAAAGTTACCACAAAGCTACTGTTACATAAGGTTCATACAACGAACCACGATGTTCAGACTCTGAATAACAAAGTGATTTTTATTCAAGAACTCAAGGCGCTAATGGATGACCAAAGTGATGTCCGTGAGGCTAGCCAGACTAACGCTAATCGCGGTCACCCAGGAATCCCGCCACGAAAAACTGTATTTCGTCAAAGGCGTTTATTACGCATTATAAAAATAACAAAGAACACGGCTATCTGATATGAGCAAACAAGTAACCACAAAGCTGTCCCGAAACAAGTCTCTTCCTGTTGTGTTCTCTATGTGATTTGTCAATCGAATTAGCGTAATCGATACGATATGACACATTAACACGCAGGGCTCTTTTAACCGACCATGACGAGTTGCGTAACGTTTGATTGTAGCTGAGGTTTTCCATATTTCCGAAAATGTTGTCCCTTATCGACTGATTTCATGCTCCCTGTTGAACGCATAATTGCTTTTTCATAGAAGCGTTTCATAAAAGTATTTTCTATCCCATTCATGAAAACTTTCACTTGCTGTTGACGTTGTTCCCAGTATTTAAAACGTATGCGGTTATGCGGAACTGCGTACAATAAACTGCTATTCGCACACACTTTCATTATTTTAACTAATATGCTCCCCATATTCTTTCATTTCACTGTGGGTTTCCTCGGAAATGTGTCTTATGTAAACTCCGTGCCAGCTTTACATTCCATTTTATAAATATCGTTTGTTGAGTAATCTAAAGAGAGCTATTACTTGAGGTGCATTAGTGCTGAACGAAGATTTCGGGTTCTTTTATGAGCGACATTTAAAGAGTGTTGTTCAAGATTCTAATTATAGTTTAAGATAATTTTATGGATACCCTGATCGGATTTACGACATCTAATTTATAGTCATGTTATTTGTCTTTTTCATCGCTGCTTGAGAGCATGGCAGTTGCTGAGCAGTGTTGAAACACTGAACCGCATTCACACAGATTGGTGTCGAATAGACGCAGTAACAGTAAACACTTGTGCTAATGCGTATATGGAAAGAAGCGCTTCTGTAAAGATTCATCTGCGTTCTTAGTTCTAGCTCGGAAACGCTAAACATCGGTCACACGAATTTGTGATGCTACCCTATTTTATGCTTGAATCATTCGGCTGATAGTAATCCATGCGAACAATGGGTATTACTTGATAGCGCTTTGAGCTTATTGCCAATCCTTCAAGGTTTCACAGGTGCTCATTAACTAGGAAGTGGCTCATAGTAATTTCAATCACGCTATTGAGTATAACCTGTTGTAATCTCCGATTTTTACGACCTATCAAGGTCACATTTGAAATAATTGTCTGTTTTTCCCAAGTCTGAGTCCTCCGTATTGTCTGCGTATTATTTCTGTGATCCAGTCAATTCCAATTGCAATTTCGTCAAAGCTCAACCACATGCTGCGTTATCAATGTTCAATATTCTCATTTGATAATTCTGTGTGCAAACGTATTGCATAGGCGTGAGTTTCACTGGTGATAATCCGAACGGCACAACAGGAGAGCAGGAAGCGTTATAGCATCCGACGGATTTGATCACAAACCCGCAGAAATGATGGTTTCAGAAGATTCACGTGAGAATGGATCAAGTGGAAGCATGTTTGGAAACAGGATAAGATTGGCAACTTGAGCCACTATTTATCGCATAGCTATTCCGTGAGCTAAGTCAAACCAGCCTTCATGATAACAGCGTGAAGTGAACCGTATTGTGACACCTGGTACAGACAGATTTATTGCTGTTGTAACGTGCGTTGTTTATATTAGATTAGAGCGCGTTTTATTCTTTGTAACATGTGTAATGATGTGTTTAAACGGCGTTCCGTGTGTTTTGAGGTTCCTAGTTGAACATGATTAACTCTGGAGAATTCGAATCCTAGAATGAATATTTACGTCATTAACAAGTTGGTACCAAATGACAGGGGTAGACATGGGTAAAGCTGCATCAAGCGTATTCGAAGCCTTTAGAAAACAACGTCATGGACAGTAATACAGGAAACATGATCAGACCTCGGGTAACCCCTTTGTGATTATCACCTCCCTACACACCCCAAAATAACTAAAATGTGAACAATTTGACGGATATTCAATGCTTAGCAGTTAATAAATGATCCTACGTGTTGCGAAGAACATACGTACTACTGAATCCTTTGCAAGCTGAGTAATATCGAGATAGTACACTCGGCTGCTAATCGCCTTCAGCGTTCAACTCTCTTCGACAATACGAGTACTGGCTATCGCTGTGAGCACTACAGAGATGATTTCTCTCCAATTGTACTTTTTTAGCGATTTTAAATTCTGTGGAGCATGAAGTGCTTGTGATTTACATCCATTGTCAACATCGACCGGATGATGCAAACAGCATCTCTCCAATAATTATCCAATATTTGTTAAATGTTATATGCGAAATTGAAGAGTGATTATGATTACGAGTATTATTGTATTTAATCTCGTGTTATTTGCTGCTGTTATACATTGATTTCAATGGTGTTTATTGCCGTTTATGTATTTCCGTCATTATCTGCTGTGCTGATGATTTCTGTTCTAAAGTTTACGTTTGACTGAAATACCAAGTCAAATCCGATTTGCACAAAACATATTGAATTTTACTCTGTAATCACGTCTATTAACAGAAAAACTCGCTTTAAAGTATCAAACTTGTTCTGAAAACGTTTGTTTTGCACCCGTTTAGGTGAATTTTTATCTGAAATGACCGAAACACCTCTGTCTAAACGAGCACTCAGAAGCAATCCATTTTTGTTGCAGATTAATCAAAATTATTCTCAAAATTTATTTCATCAAAAGTTTATAAAATATTAATAATAATAAATAATTAATAAATAATAATAATAATTATTAATAATTAAAAAATTATTATTATTATTATTATTAATAATTTAATAATAATCATCACCTCAGTACCAAAGTCTAAATACTCACGTTTAGTTTCGTGGTCGATCTTGACGAAATAGCCTGAAAATGTATTTCATAAAACACCTTTCATTTATCAGTATCAATCGAAGTGTATTTTGGCTCAATTTATTCCGTATTGAATCCACGAGCTCATATAAATCGCGGCCTATCTCCCAACAAATCTGTTCTTAAGATTGTGTTCTCCAAGCGCGTATCGCATTTCAAGTGCTCTGCAACAACACTAGTTGATATCATCAGCAAGATGTATTTAGAACTGTTATGTGTCCTGAAGTCCTGGACTTATATAAATCATTGAGAATCAAATTGATTTATTATTAGGAAACTGTATATTTTTATACGTATCTTACATCAAGATTTCGATTCCTTCATTAGAAGAATATAAAAATTAATGTGATCAACACCGTAAATTAAACAACATTTGAGTTCCTTTTTCATTGATAAACCTGGTTAGGTTGATACTGATAATAACATAGGTAATTAGATATCCTTGACTAACAGTTTCTAGACGCCCAATTTTGGTCTACACAATTTAAGGGCTATTACAACAGCTGCTTACAAATTTGGAACGATGTGATACATACATACTAAATATTACTTACCCCACATCATCCTTTAAAACATTTATTCGAATACCATGATTCACAAAACATGCTGCCACTCGGTAACATTACAAATTCCCCATTCCTGTATTAGCTGTCGCCGATATTTTTATTCTGTACATGTCTGTTTCTTTTGGAATGCCCTCCCCGAAAATATTGTTACCGCATCGAGCGTCGAAACTCTCATTCGAAATTAGGACACTTCGTTTTTGCATACGGATTTAACAACACTTGTTTATTGACTCATGGCACGTATTAAACTGAGCTATAACCGGCATTATAATATTATTTGTTATTTATTTTCTATGAACGAATATTTACTATGCTATGGTTATTGTAAACCAATGTTCTTTTTGTGACCATAAATTCTTCAATCTTGAATTTTCAAATTGCTATAATCAACTCTGGGTGACACGTTGTGGAGAACTTCGTGAACAACAGAAAACCTATCTCTCAGGTACCACTCAGTGGGTCATACAAACCATGTGGGGCTGAATATAGCTGTTCGCCATTTTTATAAAATAACTTAGAGAATCACGGTTAGACTTCAATACCACTGTTTCATAGGGTTCATACAACAAACAGCGAACCGTAGATTCACATCTGATTATGAGTTGGAACATCGTGGCTATAAAGTGTATCTTTATTTTCCACTTTTCCACAGTTACAAGGTTCATAAAACCTAAACATTTTGTCTCCATTTGAAGAAGGAATACATACAGAAACCGGTTCTTATGTGTAAGTGGTGAGTATGTGAGCAACACCTAACGTAGGTGATATTCAATGATTTGCGATCTGCTTTTATTGTATTCGGACCCCAGATGTGCATTTGAATTGGTAAGTGCACGTTAAATTTGCCTGATTAGTTAGCTGGTTTTACAGCGGCAAATGTGATACCGGTTTATAACAGGTATTCTCACATTTTCAGAATGTGAAATCGTTTCAGCTATCAGGGTAAAAAGACAAAAGTGTCATAGTCCTTAAATTGAATTTAAAGAAAATCTCAGTAATCTTGTTAGCGGCAGTCTTCCGTACCTTGCGTGATAAATCATGTTGAATAATCATGTACTCATAACACTTATTAGTAAATATTTTGAAGAATGTGGTTTCACATATTTTATTCTCTAACTTAAAATACTATATTGTTTCTAATGCCACTGATGATGTAAACGTAAGGCCAATTGGAAAATGTTATGATGTTGGAATAAATTGTTTTTTCTTTGTTCCAATTTCTTTGCCGATACAAGCTGTGTAACTAACTTCAAGCATTGCTTCATATTTTAGAGTTTAATGCTGTCTATTTGTTTGGAATTCTTTTCAACGTGAATCAAAACTACTCGTAAGCTGGTCTGTTTGATTTCGGCCGAAAATCTAAATTTTTGGTGATGAGGCACTAATGTGGAACGGAACGACATCTGCGCAAACTTTGGAATCCGAATCGTTAGTTTTTCTTCAGAATGAAGCGAACGTTTTGTTGTCAAGTTTACCGCGGGACACCAAGTAACATATGTTGAGCTCTAACTAGAAGGAGCAAGCATTGTGTGTTGGAAATTTCTCAAACCTCTATTCGTCAGCTTTGCCACATTGCACACGTAATAATGAATTAAACCTGCATTCTGTTAAACACATTCTCATGACGACAACAAGGATTTTGTCGCTTGTCGCGAGTATTTTGCTTTCTTTTATATGTAGATTGCCGTTTTCTGGAATGGTTCGCAAATATCAGTCGAATCATCACTGAAATCAACATCGTTTGGAGTCGATGAATAGTTTAGAAAAGTTCATGAATTCTAAGCACGCATTTTAACATTCATTTGTATATCGTACACAGGCAGGTGATTATAAAACCCATCTTATGATGTATTTGCTGAACAGTTCCATTAAACGAAAACTGCAAGCAAGAAAATTGAAATTTGAAGTACCTTTGTTAGCCTTAATCGTTTCTGGCACTACAGAACTCAATCAATCTGTGTTTGAACATCTTGGTTTGTTGTACGAACCCTAAATAACAGTGGCATGAAAGTTAAACTTTGTTTAGTATAGAAGAGCTTATTTTGAAGCTTTACAGAGCAAATATATTTTAAATATACTTGCTCTTGACCGCTCACATCGGTGGCACCTTATGAAGTGTCATATCCAAGCTAGGGAAGAACAGATATATCTCTTGGCTTCCTAACGCAGATCATGCCTCCAACTTGCAATGTACGCCGATTGACCAACTACTGCCTATCACGTGAGCGTTTTGGGGGAGAGTTATGTTTCGTGAATCGGACTGCTAAGTCATTCAAAAAGTTGCGGAGCATGAAACCACTATGCGCTTGTGATGTAACTCCATGGTCCATAGCGACACAAGTGGGCGAACAACAACAATATGATAATTGATATATAATTGTAAAAGAATTGCTATGCTTACAATTCTTTTTGTCTACTCTTTGTGCAACTGTGAACAAAAAATGAGAATATTTAATTTAGTTTGAAGGGATTCGTTTCAATAACTTGTAATTTCAAACAATGCAATGTTTACATCTGTAAATCAAAATCGCCTTCGCAATCAAACCTTCGCAAATTGGTACAAAATTTAATTCTATATTATTGTTATTTCAGTAAATTTGCATAATCCTGGTTCAAAATTGTTGGATGACTGCCGCTAAAAATGGCTATTTTTCCAAATAAACCATTAAGAATTACCGGCGTGAGAGAAGAACGGTGTTTGTACGTGAACCATATGAAATGTTCTGCGACATTCGAATAGTTTTCTGCAGTAATGATTCACGATCTAAACTCAAGGCTCCTGTTTAAGGCGTTCAACTTTCAGTGTTCATAATATTTTACGTCTAAACTTTATTAGGAGGAGTATCATATATCACATAAACCTTTTTTCGGATTTCTTACAATTTTATAACTATGTTCGTTAGCTTTGAGTTTAACTGAAACTACTTCATGATATTTACTTCAACGCCACTTTTCACAAGTATTTTGTGGTTGGTGAAAAACTATTTGGGAAACATTTTTCTCTATTATTTTCCCTCTTGTGAATAGGTTGATAAGGTAGAAAAAAGTATTCTTTGGTAAACAAACGAGATGCAATTTATATGGGTATCATGATATCAGCAATCACTAGTTTCTCACTTTTACTTTATATTTAAGAGAGTATATTCGGTATTTCGGTGCCAAAATATTCCGCGCCAAAATTTACGGCGCCCGTTCAGGAATCCCTCATTCAACTGAACGGACCGAGTTTGAGCGCAGTTTTGATTACACAGTTTTGGTAGCGCAAAATTTACGAAAATTAAATGTAAACCTATCTCCAAAACCAGATGAGATAACTTCAAAGCTGCCTTAAAAACTCTCATGCGCAACTGTACCCAAATCTCCAATCAATATAAAATTCACTTCAAGTTAGTTTGATACCAAAAGACAGAAAACTGGCACAAATAATACAAAAGACGTTGCCGTTCCGATGCCAAATATTACAGGCTGGGGCATTGCTTTCTTCGATCTCAAAAGTCTTTAATCTAATAATCACTGCAGACATCTGGAAAGGAACGGACGTTTGTCAGTTGCTTATGAAAGATGTAGCGAAAATCATTCCTGTCTATCAAATTGCAGATACGCTTAGACGATTAGACGAGTGTTAGCAATGCAGGTGGCTGCATTCATGCATGCTACACTGATATTTCTAAACCTATCGATCATAAATTACTTTTGAACATGCTACAGAATCTCGTTATTGTTAAACAACACATGAATGGATTCGCGATTACTTTAGCAACAGATATATCAGATTTCGTTGAGGTGGCATATTGTCGAAGAAAATCGATGTAACTAGCACAGTTCTGTGGGGATCGGGGCTTAGACCAATACTGTTGCCGATTTACATGAAAGATTTACCAGCAGCAACTGACAACATGATAATCCTGCTTGCTCATGACATACAATTATTGGGTTAAATCAGTAAACTCGATGACTGTTAATTGTTAAAAAACGACCTCAGTGCATTGGGCGACTGGTCTTCAACAAAATATAACATCTTTGAAAATGCAAATGTATGAGATCATGCGATTAGCCGCGATTCTTTTTTTTCTATCCTAAACATCCGAACACCCTACTGTGGAGCATTTCATCTTCGGAATTCAAGATACATCCGGTTTCGCTGTTGCACGACGGAAATACCAAATTTCGAAAACAGAAATTTAGCAGGTATTTTTAATTGATTCGAGCGTGTTATGTTTGGAATTCCCTACTTGCCGATTGGAAACTCGAACAGTTTACTTCAGCACAAATCAAACCTTGATGACTATATGAAAGCTAACCCTGAATGTATCCCTAACTATTACCAAACTAACCACTCACATTATTTACATATAGTTATATGTACCTATATTTTAACTCAGTGGTGATTATAATCTTAATTGCGCTTTCATGCATATCTCTTGATTTTTTAATTTTCTGTCCTGGAAAGGTAGCTGTTCAAAGAGACATTCTACTTACATTTTATCAGCTCATTCAATGCTTTGAACTATTCGAAAAGCTTGGATCAAATTGTCAAAGTTTTGTTCATTAGAATTTTAAGCGTATACCGTACCACTCAGCATACGCTCAAGCTTCAAGACGCAAACACAGTAACTTTGCAACCAAATTATACACAAATAGTACTCGTTTTCCGTTGGTCTCTCCACAATCAAACATCACCCAAGGACTAAATGCTCGAAATGAAATTGAACGCTTTTATTTGTATAAACTAGGATAACATTTACTCAAAATCTCTAAAGTAAGAATCACAATGGTCATGGCATAATCTGCAGAAGTAACAATATGATATAATATATTGATTACATATCATTTTGATTCGTGCTTCACACTTGTCAATGCCTAGATTTCGAGTAAACGTTTTACTAAAATGTTAAATTTGGATTCTAAGAAATGTCTACGTTGGATTTCTGAAAATTTCCTTAAGTTTAAGCGCCTCTAATGCAAGTTAATGGAGCAATTTTTGATTCGTATTAAAACACCGTGTTTCGTTGTACGAACCGTACTTAACAGTGGCATTTGAGCAAAACATATTTGTCTCTTCGTATTTACTTTATTACATATTTGTTTCGAATGGTTTGGTGTTGCAATGTTGCATCTGCAGTGTTGCTGTTCTACTGTACTGCATTAAGTGTTTCTGTGAAAACTTCTAATGACATTTTGCGGTGAATAAACTGCGACATTTATCATAATTCTTAGGTGTGGCACAATTGGCTGCCAACTAGAATGTCATTCAATCAACTAGTCATGTCTCACGTTATATGAATGCATGTTTTCATTTATCGGATCCACAACGGTAAACAATTTTTGTGTAAAATCCAAAATGTTAACTTACCAAATGCAATGGCACACTTTATGTCTATTCAATAAAAAAACATAGCATATAATCAAACATAGTATCTAAAATAATGGAAACATTACAGAAACAACATTTCGTTATTTATATATAGTAAGCTCGTTATAAAGTTCAAGTAACGATCCGAAAAAGTATTTTTCGTGAATATTTAGAAAAGCTTAATTGTGTTAATTTTAAACGTAGTAACAAATGATTCGTATTGTTTGAGCGTAGAACAGTGACAGGTTGCGTATCGACGTGAGACGGTAGCATGGCTCCATTTCGAACTACCAGCGACATCCGTGCAAGTTGTAAATACGGCAGTTCAAACGGAAGTGCCGCATGTAATTTTATTAAGTGCGTGTGTGTTTTGTTTGGAAATCCTTACCTGCCGATTCGGTAAACTCAAACAGTTTAGCTAGTTTACCTATGAGAGCTAATCCTGATTTTTCTCCCGAATATTAATGAATTATTCCAGGTATGAAGTGCTATTGATTATATATATGCTAATATGCTTCCGATGAAAAACATAACGAATGAAGGGTTATTGTGAATTAAAACGGGCTAGAACATTTTATCTTTTCAATACGATGATCCGACAAAAGCCTTCAATGGGGTTATTTTGCAATATAGAATTTCCGGTTTTTTAAATTTTGATTTAGACCTCATAAAGTTCGTCGTTGTGGACACACTATCCACATATGGATAAATTGTGTATTTCAAAAAGTTCATTTAATTTTAGCCAAAATCTTGTTAATCAAACAATCGAATGAAATATTATCTTCTCAATGAGCCATATAAACATTAGGTACACCATTCGAATGCTGTCATCATTAATATTCATCCACGTGCTATGTGGTTTTTTTAACTTACTTTGTGGTGCAGCAATATAGTACACTGTGAAAGGAATGATTGTAAGGTATGAATTTTCACATCAAAGACAAAAGTAGCTCAGCTGTGAGTTCACTCATAGAACATTCTAAAAGCATGAAATTCGTTATAGGTACTTGGAACTATTAGTAATTTATTAAGGTATTAGAATGGACGTCAATGATACCATGAATATATTTCTGCATTTTTCTTTCATCTACTAACCCTAATTTAATAATATTTAACGTGTTACTATTTAGACAAACGCCCCGTACGTTTCAAATGCTATACAACTATTCAATTATGCAATTCTTACTGCCCGGTGCGGAGGAAGTTCAAATGAATACTAAACAGAACGTTTTGAAAATGTCTTGCAAGCTGAAGTATGTGACTGGCAATTTACTCTTTTCCATATATCTCTAGAGTTTATATCTTGTTAATTCGATTCTAAAATTTGGTGTGAATACATTAATATTATTCGCTAAAATTTGTTCAAACGAAAACGCTTTTTCCTCCTTCCATTTCTTCAAGCAGAATATAACATTCGAATGGACGAAAAACAGCTATTCTGTTTCAATTTTTGTTAGAATAAACAACCAACAAATCATGTTGCTGTCATTGGCATCCTTCGGTCAATTTCGGCCATGAATATGAATCACAAGCTATTAGAATGACTACACAGTCGGAGTCACGAGTGACAACTCTTCTGCATGATCTGCGTTCAGCAGCCAAGAGCTGTATATGCTATTATACAGCTCTACACCGTGCATCCGAAGTCAATCAACAAATGCAAGTTCTTACAAACTAGTAAAGTCCACGCCGAAATCTTTCATATCTCTACTGTAAACGTCTTCGTCAGCAAGTGTGGTCTGTCTAAAGATCGACTTATTGATTTTCACTCATCATCGATTAGATCCTTTGGAATACGGCGAATTTCCATTCTACACACATGACACAGCCAGTGTTGAACATAATTTACCAAAGGGGTTATCTTATCTAATCCCAGCATGAAAGTACGAGACAATGCTAATGTCGTTAGATCCAGAATCGATCAAGATCCGAATCGAGAACCTGATAAAATTTCCGATTCTTTCGCTGAAAAATAACAACAAGAACCAAACTACCCACCAACATGCTTGATATTAGCGACTATCAGAGCTCAAACTAAAA
>JACCGJ010009290.1:0-55781 GCA_013407085.1 Atriophallophorus winterbourni | reverse complement strand
TATTGAATTGAGTGAATCAACCAACCCAGGAATTGAATTGAGAATAACCACACTCACTTGAATCACACAGCGTGTATTAATTAATGTAACTAACAACGAGAATTTGAATTACAGAATTATCGATTAGTATTGATTGTTATTCAAACAATCATCACAACCACCGCAGCTCCTAATCGTCCTCGGATTTTTGTAATCTGGAATAGGTTTGTTCGTCAGTCTTTCCGATTCTCTGACAGGTTCACTTGATTCAGTATTCTCGGAAGACAAAGTATGTGACAAGTTTGTTGCTTGTTCATCAGGAGCTTGTCCAGTGTCTGCAGGTTGAATTGATTGAACACACGGAGGTTCCAGCGAACCCGAAACGTCATCCACAGTTGCCAACAATTGTCTCGCTTTATCAATAGCAGTAGTCGAAGGTGTCAGTAACGCTTTTCCTCTTGCGGTTTTGAAAAGTAAATTATCTGATGATCGTTTAGATGAGCTAAAAGGCAGTGCTGAATTCGCTTGATAAGATGAGTTTGCTGATTTATTTGAAATGGTATCTGATGAATGCTGAAGTTTGCTAACTTTGAAGCCACTTTCTTGGTAATGAAAACTAGATTTTCCTCTTGAATCAATGATACGGGCGAATGTGGACGTGTTAACAGGAGTAGCGCTTGAGTCGGTTGATAGAGAAGTCAAATTTTCATCATCAAACAAAAGAGCTTTAGCACGATCAATGGCACTGTTAGAAATCGGTCGAACTGTCTTTCCAGATGCAGTTGGAATATCCAGAATAACGGGAGCGTTCTCCATACTATGATAGCATGTATGAAAGTCAACGTTTCGTTTTTTGCTAGGCGGCATAGTTAAGGTATCATTATCGTTTGTATGCAATAGAGCCTTGGCTTTTCCGACAGGTTCTCCTAGACCATGTGTAATCAGGCGACGTTTCGAAAATATAGTATCACCAGTTATTTCTGAATAAACAGGTTTTATGTTCATGCCACCGGAATGCGATGCACACTGACGAGTTAAATCTTTCATTGCATGAGAGTCAATTTTTGATAATGAACTTGCAGACAAAAAGGAGAAGTAAATATTGAGTAACTTCAGCGATTTTAATCCAAGGATTGGTGGACTAGATTTCGTGACAATGAATGAACACTCAACTGGTTTGGCAGTACCATATCTGACTGGAATAGAGCAAACTCCGACAACAGGTACAGAATGTCCTGTAACGCCGTGAATCGAAATGTCAGATTGATGAATTTGAGCATCAGGGGCAAAATGTTTCAAGTCATTCAATGAAATCAATGATTCCACACTTCCTGTATCAAGTATAAATTCTTTGGAACCATAACGACTGAATATACGTTTACGAATATGAGACACTGTGTATGGCGACACTGATAATGATAGTGAGCTGATTTGATTTTCAACATTGATGACTTTTGTGTCATTACCATGCACATAACATGTCTTAGAATTTCGACAAACTGATTGAATATGTCCAAGTTTACCACATTTAAAACATTTAGCATTACGAAATGGACAAGTAAATCGAGAATGTAACTTGCCACAAGATGCACATTTTCCAAACTTCTGATTGTCAAAGTTGGACTTGCTTTTGCTGAATTTGCTTATTCTGTCTGGTTTGACATCAGAATCACTTTGTCGCTGGGTCGGTTGCTGGACTGAGGTTTAGATCTGGAGGTTCCGAACAATACAGTTTGAGTGTCAGCATTAATTTGACGATTAATTTCTTTTGAAACATCTTCATAATGTTCGCATATTGTCTTGACATTTTCATAGGTTGGGTTCTTCAACATCAATAACTGGCGATATAAGATCAGGTTCATTGATACCAGCAATTAAACGATCTCTTAAATGATCATATAGTTTATCTTCGAATGCACAACGTGTAGCCTGTATTTGCAATTCCAGAATAAATTGACGAATAGATTGGTTTTCTTGTCTTTGCATTGTATTAAAGCGTGCACGTTCAGCAATTTCGAAATTTTTCGGAGTGACATGCGCTAATAGAATAGATTTCAATTCATTGAAAGTCTTCTTGGCAGGTGGAATAGGGAATGATAAATTTTTCAGCAAAGCATAAGCATCTTCTCCTGCTGAAGTGAGAAAATGCGCAGTGATAATTGAATCAGGCATTTCACCCTTGGTGAGACACCAAAGTTCAAAACGTTCCAGATAATCTTCAATTTCTCTGGGAGTTCCATGAATATTGAGAGGTCCGAACGACATAGCTGATCGCGACGCCAATTGTGATGAATTGAATTGTATTGAATTGAGTGAATCAACCAACCCAGGAATTGAATTGAGAATAACCACACTCACTTGAATCACACAGCGTGTATTAATTAATGTAACTAACAACGAGAATTTTAATTACAGAATTATCGATTAGTATTGATTGTTATTCAAACAATCATCACAACTTCCCTCGGGTGCTTCGACCGAGGGCCAAACAGGACTAGTTTCAGAAGCACGAATAACCAGTGCCCAAGTATTGTATGCAAATGTATGCAGCATCGGGAATAAGTGGGTTGAACTTTCTCTCTGCGTGGCTCAGTTACACCCAAGGGTTATTGCGCTTTCTGAGACCTGGCTGTCTGCGATTGATGAGGTGCCGGTAAACATCAGTGAACAGTATCTCGTCATAAGATGCGATAGGCCGGGCGATAGGAGAGGCGGTGGCGTTGCACTGCTTTTGGAGTATGGTTTGCACAACATGGGTACAGGGATATCTCTAGCCATTGAAAACGTCCAAGTTGTTACGAGTATTCTGACTTGCTACAAGTCATCTCTCGCAATTGCTTGTGTCTACGGCACTCCCAGTGCATCCATACAGGAGTTTACACAGCTTATTGAGACACTTGACGGTTTGTTTCACTCAGCTCACAGTGTACTTATCTTGGGTGATTTCAACCTCCCAGACATAGATTGGCCTGTCCCCACTGGTCTAGTCACCCAGCAATCTGACACCTTTCTCGAATGGCTCCAGAATCATGCGCTGCACCAGCATGTCAATGATCCGACAAGGTTTCGCCAGGGATGCACTCCATCCACTTTTGACTTGGTATTGTCGTCCCAGCTAGAAGCCATTAGTCATTTAAAGTACCTACCGCCGCTCGGCAAAAGTGATCACGTAATGATAAGCTTCGAAGCGATATTGCGTTTTCGCAAACCTTTCTCTCGTCCTAGACGCAATTTTAGGAGTGTAGACTGGGGTTTACTCTTGCAGTCTTCAAAATCTTCCCTTCAGTTATCTAGCGATTCAAATGTAAATGAAAACTGGGATAGAATTTCTAAGTATCTAAACGAGTTACAAGACAAACACGCTCCGCTGCAGTGTGTGAGAAGGCATCGAAGGCCACCCTGGTGGTCCCCTCGAGTCCGTAGGTCTACCCGTAAACGGGATCGTCTATGGCGGCAATATAAGCTATCCCGTACTTCTGGTTCTTGGGCCCGCTACAAAACCGCTCGGAATGCCTGTGTTAAATTACAACGTGTGCTCAAACAGCATTTTGAGTTATCTCTAGCTAGGGATGCTAAATCCAACCCGAAAAGGTTTTATAGCTACGCACAGTCAAAAGGAAAAACTAGGGAAAACATAGGGGATTTGAAACTGGAGGACGGAAAAGTTGCCGATACCGACCTGTCTAAGGCGACTGCCTTCTCAGGGTTTTTCAGTAGAGTTCAACGACGGGATAATTCTTCAAACGCACCGTCAGGTCTGGTTAACCCGACACCTGGTGTCCATGTATTAGATGAGTTGTCCTTCAATGAGGCTGAGGTGTTTGACGCACTTATCCATGTTCGGGTCAACAAATCTGAGGGACCGGACGGCATCTACTCAATTATGCTTAAAAATCTTGCCTCAGTGCTTGCCGAACCGTTTTGCCAGCTCTTTTATTCATGCCTGCAAATATGAGTTGTTCCCAGTAAGTGGAGGGAAGCCATAGTCGTGCCAATACACAAGGGTGGTTGCAGGTCAACTGTTGGTAACTATAGACCGGTCAGCTTGACCAGCACCGTCTCGAAAGTAATGAAAAAACTGCTGCGTGATAAAATCTGTCAGCATCTTTGTCGGCATTCTCTGTTGAGTGTAACTCAGCATGGATTTCTTAAGGGTAGATCCTGCCTGACTAACCTCCTTAGCTTTCTCAATACTGCCAGTAAATGATGGATGAAGGGAAGCTTGTCGAAGCCCTCTACCTAGACGTCAGCAAGGCTTTCGATTTCGTAAATCACTGCCTTCTAGAGATTAAGCATGCCGCCAAAGGCATACGGGGTAGTCTACTTGCTTGGATAAAGGCCTTCCTTACAGGTAGGACATTCCGAGTGAGAGTAGGATCTACGCTGTCGAATCAAACCGACGTGATCAGTGGTGTACCCCAAGGTTCGGTACTTGGTCCTCTTCTATTCCTGATTTTCATCGATGATTTGTCCTCTGAATTGAAGTGCCCATGCTTCATTTTCGCGGATGATGTGAAATTCATCGGATCAACGGATGAAGATACCTTGATGCACGACCTTGAGCGGGTCAAAAACTGGTCATACCAGTGGGATCTCCCACTGAACCTAAATAAGAGCCAACTCTTGTCAACACTGGTTGATAAGATTTCGGTCCAGGTGGCGGGGAATTCCCTCAGTGTTAACGCCACACAGTGTGTTAAGGATTTGGGTGTACTGGTTAGGGCTGACTTGAAATGGGAGGACCAATGTGCCGCTGCGGCTCAGCGTGCACGCAAGGTACTTTTTCGGCTGAAATCAGTGCTATCGAGCAGAAGACCCGATGTATTCCTGCCACTGTACAAGACATTAGTTCGGCCGCATCTTGGATACTGTGTTCAGGCGTGGTGTCTTCACCACAAAAAGGACATCCTTCGACTCGAAAGCGTACAGCGCCTCGCAACTCGCATGATTGAATGTCAGCGAGGGAAACCGTATGCTGTGCGCCTAATGTCTCTCGATCTTTTCTTCCTTAGGCGCGGTCGTGTAGGAGGCGAATTAATATAAACCTTTAAGATCTTGAAGGGTTTGAGTGGCGTGAAAACGAACGACTTTTTTACCGTAAGCCCCGAGCTGGGCACCCGGGCCACAAACTTAAAATAGCTAAGAAACGATGTCGGCTAGACTCCAGGAAACACTGTTTCAGCCTTAGGGTTGTTAAATTCTGGAACATTCTTGCAGAAAAACTAATACCCTGCAGTACCGTGTCTAGTTTTAAGCAGGGTTTGGACCGCAACTGGGGTAAGTTTTTTCCTGAATACTCTCCTCAATTGCGATACAAGCGTTATCCCGTAAATAAAGTGAGGGCTAGAGTTCTCTGTGTTTTTTATTTATTATACACGATGCTACTTCAGCTGATCTCTCACCGTGCTGGTGAAGAGAAACTGCTTTCTCTTTTTCCAGCATCGGCTATAACGCGGTGCTTCCTAAATTCAACCCGGATAATCTCTTGGCTTCGCGATCGGCGAAGATTCCAAATAGACAGAAAGAATAAACGTTTTGGCAGTGTTGGGTGCTTCTCTGCAGCTTTTCACCGAAAGAAATTCTGGACGCTCGATTGGCTTGTTAGCCACATACTGTCCTGTGCAAACTGAAACGAACTGAACTATTCGGAATCAAGAATGTGTGAAAAGTAGGAACTGTGTACTCGATATCGAAGTGCGGGGTGCTTAACCGCATACCGTCGACGGAAATCTGGGCTCGTGATTGGCTTGTTAGCCACATACTGTCATGTGCAAACTGAATTGAATTGAATTGAAGTGAACTTGAACCTTTAACCTTGTTGAACTTTAATTTGAACTTGAACTTGAACTATAGCCCGCGTTCTACGATATTAAATATTCATAAAACCATGCCTTTTTTAGTTCATCGGAAATATGATCGCACCTAAGTTTTCGTGATGCATTCATGTGCCACCTTTTTAACCCGATGCTGTCTCTTCGTGTCTTTTGGATTGGCTTTTGGTGCTCAAAATATAGGTGCGTTTGAATTTTGATGTTTTATGCATGTTTTAACCATAATTGTAATGAGGTTTTCATTAATTCGCATGATCAACATTTAAACCTGATCAATGTTTTAGCCGTGCATTTTGCACATATGTGCCAGTATTGTGTATTACTGACAGAATTTCTAAACTCGTTTTTCTTTTCAACCATATATTACATTAAAATGACAAAATAGGTTTACAACATCCTATATATGATCTGTCGAAGAGTAAAATGTGATCGACGCAGCATCCACCAGGTAAAAAGCCAGCTTGTTCAATGGTTCAATGGTTCATTGTGGTGTAAAAGCGTAGCTTAAAAATAACCACAGGTTGGTATGTACAGTGTGGTGGAAATAAAATAGTGTCATCTGTACGGGGACGGGGAAGCCTTATAGCGGGCCACAATCGCTTTGGAATTGCGCCTTCTTTATATTGCGAGGCGGTAGCAGGAGAATACGAAGGCATCGGGGTGGCGTTAGACCTGCAAACAAGTAAAACTGACAGGTGGTTAGGAAGGGAATGAACGGAGTAGTAAGGTAAGGAGGACAACGTACCTGATAAATGAAGCTAGTACGCTATGCGGTGTAGTGAATCAGTTCTTATCCGAGATCAACAGCAATCGGACAGACGGCCTCAAGGTATGTTGTTGTGGAGATGTATGTATGTATGAAAGCACAAGCCTGGTCCAGGCAAAGTGCCACACAGTCAGAGACTGCACGTGGGCTAAGATACTGTCAGGTTTCAACTTTTTTTTACTTTTTACTTTTGTGCGGCTGGCTCCACGGGTGGATTAGCCGGCTTCATTGATGTCTCGGATCGCACCAGCCCACGCACGTCGATCGGAGGCGAGATCGTTGCAGATCGTGATCCAGTCTCGTTCCCACCTGCGAACTCCGTAGACGGTACGCAGACCCATTGAGACATCATCATGAAGTTTCTTGGGGGTAGTGTACAAGTGATGTCCCCAGCACCACTCGGTGTTTGTTCGAGTACACCTTCTCTAGCCTTTGCACAGCCAAGTGCAACCTACAAGGCAGCAGGGAGTTGGCAGATAAACGCGCTGTGCGCCAGTTATCTACCTACGGGACTTCTCTCCGGATTTTTCCTCGGGGTTTTCTCCCGAAGCCTTTCCCGCAATCGGGTGACCCACAAGGCAGTGGGGGTTTGGGGTCAGGGTTTTCCTTCCCCTAGATGGATTGCCAGTAGCTGACGAGCTCCATCTGCCCGGAGCAAACTGGTTTTAAGGCGCCAGTCACCCGCCTTCGCCCCTTCTCCTGTCAGTAAGAGCAGTTCCGCCGGGCTTGTGAAAGCCACTCGTGCAGGCCAGGAGTTGGACTTGGTTGTCAGAGGCTATTTGAGACGCACGCCACGTGGGAGCATTTTATAGATAGTAGGTGGCTCATTCCTACTACCACCCCCGGCTGTGACAACCTTTGGAACCATACTGTCAGGTTGCTCAAGCCTAGACAGATATGAAGGGAAAATAGAAATAGAAATGGTAGTGAGACTCCAGCGTGTTTCAGCATGCAGCTCACTACTGTTGGCCGATCAATTTAGCACGATGTTAGCCGCACAGCACAGAAATGCTGCACGATTGCACATCCGTGCAAGATACGACTTCCTGGGGTAGACTATTCCAGTGAGTACATATCCGGAGGGAAAAGAAATGCCTGCGACAATTGAGGCGTGAGTGTTGATATGAAAGTTTGAGTGAATGGCCACGAAGATGTGAAGTTTCACGATTAAGGACAAGAATGTGTTTACAAGGTTGATCAGTGGATGAGAGGATTTGGTAGGTGAGAATGAGGTCACCACGAAGCCTTCTGTATTTCACTGAAAATAGATTGAGGGAGCGAAGACGTTCAGGATAAGGATACGAGGCCAGACCTCTGACAAGTTTTGTGGCGCGTCGCTGGGGAGCCTCAAGAAGTCTTTGGTCCTTCATTAACCACGGGCACCAAACTTGAACGGCGTATTCGAAATGTGGACGGATGAAAGCTTTGAGCAAAAGCGACAAACATTTAGGTTCAAATCTGCGAAAAACACGTTTGAGAAGACCAAGCATGGCGTTTGCTTTATTGGCTGCTCTCAGACACGTCGCCGAGACTGACATGTTGGACTGCATGATAATGCCAAAGTCCCTTTCTGAGGAAGTCGTCTCAATTGGGTGTAATCCCAGGTTATAGCTTGGGCTAGAGTTTGTACGCGTTGAAAGGACGCGGCATTTCTCTGTATTGTGACCACACAAAGCGAATTGAGGTCGTCCTGTAGTTGATCGATGTCGTGTTGACATGTGATGACTCTCCAGAGCTTCATGTCGTCGGCATACATGAGCGTGTGGGAATCAATGGCTTGAACGACATCATCAATGAAGGGTAGGAATAGGGTTGGCCCGAGTACAGAGCCTTGAGGGACACCACTGGAAATGCTGAAACTTGAAGAGAGACATCCATTGACGCGGACGCATGCGCGGCGATCTGATAAATAATTTTCAAGCCACTGAAGCAACTGACCTGCAATCCCTAGAGAACATAATTTGCGGAGCAAGATTCAATGGTTGACTCTGTCAAAAGCTTTCAAAAAATCTAAGTATACTAGGTGAATCTCACGACCTTTGTCGACTTCGGATGTCCAGTGGTCACGTGCAAGCATCAGGTTTGTCACACATGATCTCCGGGGACGGAAACCGTGTTGCGAATCAGACAGAAAGTGTAGTCCTTCAATGAACTAGATCAGACAGTCACTGATAATAGATTCCATAAGTTTCGATATAACAGAGAGTAATGTTATCAGTCGGTAATTAGACACGAGAGATCGAGAGCCGCTTTTATAGATGGGAGAGATAGATCCACACTTCCAGTCAAGTGGGGCACAGCCGTTAGCAAAAAGGTGCGTGAAAAGATTAGCCAGGGGATTACAGAGAGAGGAGGCACATTCGCGTAGGGTTCGGGGATGGAAACCGTCTAGTTCAGCGGAACTGGTGGGCCGTAAGTTTTTTAGTTTACGGTATATAACTGTGGGTGTAAATTCGATGTCAGATAAAGTGGAATGGGATGGGGATGAATTTATAGGAATCGTGATGTTGCACGAAGAAGATTGAAAAATTGAGGCAAAATGAGCTTTCAGAGCTTCGGCCGCAGCTGCAGCATCCTGGGTCAAGCCTTGTGGAGTTTCAAGAATCGTAACTCCAGGTTTAACATATCTCAAGCGGTTCACAAAAGTAAATAACCGTTTGGGATTGATGGCGAAATAGCATGTTAGTCTGTACTGGTAAGCGAGTTTGTCATCGCGAACTAGCGAATTGACTTTGGTACGAAGCTTCCGATAGCGTTCCCATTTCGCAGGAGTTGGCATACTGAGATAGGTAGCCCATTCAATATTTCTTTCCCGCATCGATTTTCGAGTGCGACTACGAATTGGAGTAAAACCTCGACTTTTGATAGAAACTTCTTTGGTAACGGTGCATAAGCTTTGTAGATGCTGTAAGCGGGTCGAAAAATGAAGCCAGGCATCTTCCGCCGAAGTTGATGAGTTAATAATCCAATCTTGTTCATCAATGATAGTGTTGAGAGAGGCGTAGTTTGTCCGTTTACAGGAATATATAGAGCGTGCATTTACCTTATCAGCCCAGTAAACTAGGTCGAAGTGGAGGAAGACATGATCACTGCGCCCAAGTGGGGGTTCCCGTTTGATATATTCAATCAATAATTCGTCATTAGTTAAAATCAAGTCTAGCAGTGAAGGCGAATGCTGCGAGTGAAAACGTGTTGGGAGCGTGGAGTGGTTGAAAAGTGGATGAGTGTGTATTAAGTCCAGTAGTTCATTAGATAGATGGTCGCATACGTGATTCCCTATGCGATGTTAGTCTTCGAAGACAGATGGATGCTAATAAATACAGATAGTCAATAGTTTTATTGTGGTAATAAAAGATGATAGCTTGTAAGAAACCACTGTGTTGTGTGTACAGAGGGTCGCACAAAGCGTGCTAAAAAGCATACATAGTGAGAGAAAAACGGAGGCAAATAGGCCTTATAGCGGGCCATGTTTCTCGTATAGCATACACCTTGATTGGACATTTGTGGCTTTTTATAGGGAGAAGTGTCAGCCCAAGACACATTCCCACCACGTCCTCCAGTGCATGAGGGACTTGCGGACGGTTGCTTTGGCGTGAGCAACGTTGATCCTTGTAAGCTGGGGAGAGAAGACTGGAAGAGTGTTAGTCGTTTATGGTTATGTGAGTGGTATGTAAGTATAGTGGGGTAGATCGGAATTGCGAAAGATAAACGAAAGTCACTTGAAAGTTGATTGCCATAAGTGTTTGTGTAAGCGTTGCTTAAACGAGGACAGTGACTCTGCACATACCTCCGGTGGGAGAGCGTTCCAGACACGGCATATGCGAAGGGGTAGGAAATAACTTCGACTGTTCCGTCGGCTATTCTGATGAGCAATCTTGAGATTGTGCCCACGATGATTGCGTCGATTGGAGAGAGGCATCAGGGACTTGCAAGGGTGCTGATTCTCTGTGAGAATGCGAAAGGTCAAAAGCAAATCTCCGCGGAGGAGTCGGTAGCGGATTGAGAAGAGACCGCTATACTGCAGCCGTTCTTTGTAGGACATGTTTTGAAGGCCGTTGATAAGCTTTGTTGCTCGCC
Source organism: Atriophallophorus winterbourni (assembly GCA_013407085.1). NCBI lineage: Eukaryota > Metazoa > Platyhelminthes > Trematoda > Plagiorchiida > Microphallidae > Atriophallophorus > Atriophallophorus winterbourni. The sequence continues at coordinate 45,128 of JACCGJ010009290.1, read as the reverse complement.
GTTGTGGCTGTTCGAGGGCGTTCATGTCTTGTTGGAACTACGGATGCCACGCACTGACGGCATATTCGAGCGGGTGGCGGATGTAAGCGGACGGTAGCTGCGGGAAGCGTCGTCGGTCAAAGCGTCTGAAAAGTCGCCTCAGAAGACCAACACTGGTTTGCGGTTCTTGCAGCCTTGTCACCCTGGCTGGAGCAACCCAAGTCTTGCTGTTCGATGACGCCGAGGTCGCTTACCTGGTCCACATGGTGCAAAAGTTCATCCCCCAAGCGATAAGCGTAACGGACAGATTGTTGAATGGTTAGAATGTGGTATTTTGCTGAGTTGAACGGTAAATTGTGTTCTAATGACCACTGGTAGAGGCGGTCGAGGTCATATTGCAAGAGTTGATCATCTTCGAAGCTGGATATACGACGCCAAACCTTGAGGTCATCTGCGGAGAGTAAAAATGAGCTTGATAAGATCGTGTTGATATCATTGATAAATATAAAGAAGAGAGTGGGTCAGAGTACGGATCCTTGCGGAACTCCACTGGTCACCAAGAAACAGTCTGAATAAGCGTCTTTGACGCGCACACACGATGTGCGATCTTTCAGAAATCAACTGATCCACGTCAGCAAGGGGTCATCGATTCCCAGGTGGCGTAGCCTTTAAAGGAGAATAAGGTGATCAACTCTATCAAAGGCTTTCGAAAAATCCAGGTATGCCACGTCAACCGCAACCCGGTAGTTCACGGCTGTTGTCCAATCGTCCCTGGCCAACAGGAGGTTGGATAGGCAGAAATGTCCTGGCCGGAAACCATGCTTTTCATGAGCAAGGATGTCATTTTCTTCAAGGTGGCGCGTGATGGTGTCAGCTATAATACTTTCCAAAACCTTTGAGATCACAGACAGCAGGGCCACCGGGCGGTAATTAGCTGGTAAGGATCGGTCGCCTCCTTTAAAGACCGGAGTGATCAAGCCTTGCTTCCAAGTTTGTGGGACTTCGGCTGAGTCGAGTGAACGCTGGAAATATAGGGCCAGATCGTTTGAGATATATGCTGCTACTGTATTCAAAGCTTTTGGGTGTATGTTATCTATACCCGGGGAGCTATTCTGTCGCAGGTGGATCAATTTTTGGTAGTCGGCGTCGCGGCTGAAGATGATTGAGCTCAATGAAGGCACAGGAGGCAGTGGTGCAACTATGACTATGGACTGAGGGGCAGCACGAAAGATGGGAGCGTACTGCGCGCTCAAAGTGCTGGCGACTTCTTCAGGTGGCGTGGATAGACCCGAGGGTGTCTTGAGCGAAGGGATACCTGTTTTACTTTCCTCCGAGCGTTGATCTCTTTATATAGCAGCTTAGGGTTGTCTAGAAGTCTCAAAGTTAACTGCTGTTGATAAAGGAATTGATCATTACGTTTGAGAGATGTACACTGGTTTCGCAATAATCTGTAGAATTCTCAGTTCTCTGAGGTGGAGCATCGAGAGAAAGTATGCCATGCAAGATTCCGTAGTGCAATCATTTTTCTGGTTCGGCTTTTAATTGTCGGTCGGTCGCGTTTGGTTGGTATTGCCTTCATCGTCGATGATAGGTCAAGTAATATGTGCCATCTTGTAACAAAAAAACTCCAAGCAGTATCAAGTTGCGCAGTATGTAGCAAGTCCCACGTGTTCGCGGCAACAAGCTCACGCAGTAGCGTGTAGTTCGTGATCCGCCGAGTAGTGGCGTCCGGTATCCTCGCATAATGAGAGTAGCAGAGGTAGTCAAATATCAGCACGGCATGATCGAGTGGTGCCGGGGACGCCGCTTTGTACCCAAATTCCCAAGAATCTTCTTTGAAGCCGACTCATCCTCCAGGACGAGATAGTCGCACAAAAGTAAAGTACGGCATGATCAGCATGACCCAGTGGTGGTTCGATCGACATGTTTTCGACCATCCGTTCTTCGTTGGTGAGTATCAGATCGAGGTTGGACGGGACCTGGTTGCCGCAGAATCGTGTCGGTTCGTTGACATGGCTGTACAATGGATGTGTAGCAATCAATTCTGATAAGTCACGTCCAAACTGATGACTGGGCGAGCCTGACGATGTAAGAAATGAAATCGTTAATCAGACTTCAATGTTTCCGTATGCAGCTTAAGTACTGATTTCATTTCTTAAATATGTCTTTATTAGCGTCCATCTACCTTCGAAGATTAACATCACATAGGGAATCGCGTATCCGAAAGCAGCAAGCTGGCTCTCTGCCTGGCGGATGCTGTGTCGACCACATTTTTACTATTCAACAGATCTTAGAACCGCGGCACACTTATCGACAGCTAAAATAGCCATCTTTTAAGACTTCAAAGAAACATTTGATTCGGCCAGTCGAAATGTCTTGTTTACCATCTTGCTGTGTAAAGGCGTTCCATAAAAGTATGTACTTCATACTCATGCATCCGTATACGTTATGTATGTATGTTTGTATGTATATATGAATGCACAAGCCTGATCCAGGCAAAGTGCCGTACAGCCAGAGACTGCATGTGGGCTAAGATACTGTCCGGTTGTCCAGGCCTAGACAGATATGAGAAAGAAAATAGAGATGGTTGTGAGACTCCAGCCTGTTTCGGCATGCAGCTCACCACCGATGGCCAATCAATTTAGCACAGTGTTGGGCGCACAGCACATAAGTACTGTACGCTTGTACATCCGTATACGTTAGTGTTTACAATGACCTTTCACACAAATTTCCCACCACAAATGGCGTCCTACAAGGATGTCCGATTTCTCTTTTTTCAATTGTGTTACTTGATGCCATCGTGAAATTATGCAGCGAAGGAGCTCCAACTTTTGGAGTTAACATAACGCCAAGTGGCATGCTTCTCGACTTGGAATATACTGTTGATATAGTTCTGCTCTTCGGCTCATACACAGATGCCCGCATTTGGAAAGCGTTTCGCACCCTCTATGTGCAGTGTTCTGCTGCAGGACTTTAACTTATCAAACAGTACTTTATTACTTGACAATCAGGCGCTTGAAACTGTAGATCGTTTTACATGTCAATAATTCTGCAACATTAGATGACGAGGTCACGGCACGCATTTTTAAGGCGACCTTAGCATTCAGCAACTTGGGTCACCTATGATGTCAGGATTGTCTCTATTACTCAAACGTATAATTTACAAAGCGACAGTTCGGGCTGTATTGCGAAACTTGGACCCTACGTAAACAGCACATTCAGCGTCTCCAAGTATTTGACAACCGATGTCTCCACCGCATTCTAAGAGTCAACCGAAATCACCGTTCGATCTTTGTTGAATCCCTCATGCTACTCGAACAGCGCCGTGCCTTACCGGGTGGTTTAGAGTATGTAGACGATCGGAAGTGTCTTAGACTTCTAATCAAATATAGTCAGATGCGTGACCGTGAGATTTGGTGGAAAGAACGCGCCTAGGAGATGGAAAGAGCGTCAACTATGGGCAACATGCAGAGACATTACAAATTGATTATTGTCTGTGGCCCCAAGTTGCAAGGCTTGGAACCATCCTCGAGATGGATGGCTCGCGCACAATGAGCTTTCATAGGCGTTTAGAAAGATTGAGAGAATATTTTAGTCATCATTTTAATCAGCACCCTCCTTCAGACACCGCCGACATCCCTCAATCTCCTTTGCAATGGTCCATGTCACTAGTCCATGCCCAATGTCCAAGAAATACGAAGAGAGATTCAGTCACTAAAGCGACATAAGGCGCTGGGCCCCGACGAGCTCCACCCGATATTTTAAGGAAGGAGGCGAGACAGTGTTAACAGGATTGTACGAACTGTTCTCAAAGGTTTGGAGGATGAAAGTACGGAACGAATGTTGCAACTATCGCGGATTTTCGCTTATTCGCGTGATAGCTAAGATATTGGTCGCCATCTTTCTTCGCAGGCTTACCCCGATTCGATAGGGTACTTCTCGCGAAGAGCAAGCTTGCTTTCGGCCATGGCGCGGATGTCTAGACAAGATTTTCGTTCTGCGTCAGTTGCTAGAAAACCAACACTTGTATCAGCGACCAACCATTGTGGTTTTTCTGGATATTAAAGCCGCCTTTGACTCGGTTGACAGATCCGCCCTATGGAACTGGTTACTTCGCAATGGAATCCTATCTAATTAGTCACTAACCTAAAGGATTTATACGCTCACTGGATAAGGGTAAGGGCGTACGATAGCCTATCAATGCCATTCAACACTACTGTGGGTGTAAGACAAGGCTGTTCAATCTCCCCGTTCTTGTTCAGCTTTGCCATCGAAGACGTCCTCCGGAGTGTTCTTAGTGGTTTTTCCACGGGTGACGTTGAGCTCCTTCCAGGTTGGCGTGTCATAGACTTTGATTATGCTGATGATATTGCCTTACTGGGCGAAGACTTAAAATGTACCCAACAGGCCTTGGATATGATGGCAATGGAGTCATCTAAGTATGGGCTATTCTTTTCGCAAAGCAAGTGTAAAGTGATCCCACTAGACTTGTCAGGTGAACTGCCAAATTTTGCTATAAATGATCAGGTTCTCGATCATGCTGACCAGTTCAACTACCTAGGAATTCTGGTGGTTGTTGGGGGTCGGATAGAGTCGGAAATTACGTCCAGAATTGCCAACGTTAGATTGGCATTCACCAAAATTAAGTGCCTCTGGAAGAGACGTTATCTGAGCTTGAGTTTGAAAGAAAGGATATATTCCACCTCGGCAAGGACAGTATTGCTTTACGCGAGTGAATGTTAGACAGTTCACGCAGAAAATGTTGGGAGGTTGGAGGTCTTCGACCAACTTTGTTTGCGAAGGATTGCTCACGATCGGTTCAACACCACGCTTACAACTCCGAGGTCAGGCGCAGCGTCTTAGGAAGCAACGGCACTAGCTTTCAGACAGCCATTAACCGATGTCGTCTCTACTGGTTGGGACACGTCCTGCGCATGAATCCTGAACGTTTATAACACTGAGCGTTGTATGCGTCAGCTGGTACAGACAGGAAGAAAGTGGCTGGTGGTCAGCCGCTAACTTCGAAGAGCGGCTTGTAAATGCTCACTTCTGGTTTAACTAATGTTGTCGGGTGCGATTCCTGGATTGCTTTAAAGAAGGAGACAGTGTTTAGCTCGACACATTGGCAACGATGGCAATAAAATGGAAAGTGTGCATCATTTCTATTCCCAAATATATATACTAGGAGCTGTGAAATAAGTTCTGTTGATATAGAGAAGCGGATCAACCTGCGTAGGTTACGGTGGTTGGGTCACGTTTTATGGATGCCGGACCACCGACTTCTGAAACGGATTCGCTTTCCTACGCTACATCCCGATTAGCGTAAATCTCGTGGTGGTCAAACCGTCACGTTAAAAACCCTTACTAGTAACTTTTCCAAAGTCGGCGCAGCACGTCTGTCAAGCTGGGGTCCCCGCGATCAGATATCGCAGTGGTTAGTTACGCTTCAGGATATGTCCCGAAACCTTGTTCATTGGCGGTCTTGCACTGAGCATCTTCTTAAAGTATTTGATTTACTTTGTATGTTGTCAAGTGGAGTCACGAGGCAAGCTTGTTATGACGTATTACAGTGAAAGCCGCAAGGAAGCTGTCGTGCTGCTGTGGCTCTACTCGTTCACGACACTGGATTGAATGCATGTTTCATTTAAGATGTATGCACCTCATCCCAGTCAGTTTACGCTCACTTACGCTACTTAAGTCCTACCCTAACCCATCTTTTAGGATTTTACTTTTTCATGCTTGTGTTCATGCTACCGTTGTAATGTTGTCTCTGCCCAGGCGACCTGGCAGGTTTCATGCACGTACGACTGCTACCTCAATACATACCGCAATTTCCTCCATGCATAACGACTAATTGTAGTTTTGACTTTGCAAAAGATAGAAAATTACAAGAATTCATTGGATTTGCATCGAGGAGTGACATTGTTATCTTAGCTGGACACGGGAATTTTTTGAATGAATCGTTTGGTTTCAGTTGTCATCGTAATGACACTGGCGAAGGGCTGTTTAGCTTGTACTCAGAGCACAGGCCTCATTACCCAGCACTAATATCAGCTCTTCCGAGCTTCACTGTTCGACCTGTAAATATCAATCGATGATCTATTGCACACAAATTGATCAGAGCGCTATAGACTATTGGCGCGGTAGTGCGCAGGATTGCCGCGCATATTTGGTCACTTGTGTAAAGCCTGATCATGGGTTATTCTGCGCTGAGCTCGGTTTTAAGTGCCAGCCGGTCCAGAGCTTGCGGCATTATATGAGGGCCATCTCCCAGAAGAACGATGTCATCCGCATACTCTAAATCGGTAGCTTTCTCACCCGGCACTTTGCCTGGATCAGACTTGTGCTTTCACACACACACACCCGGCAGAAGTTCAACACCTGCGTCAACCAGACCAGCTAAAGCTTTCCTTAGGACATCATCGATCGCGAAGTTGAAAAGGAACGGCGAGATAGGGCAGCTCTGTCGTACCCCGCTTGAGATATTAAACGAGGACGACAATTGTCCGTACGGTCGAACCTTGCCCCAGGTTTGGCAATATTATGCTTTCAGGATCCACACATACTTCTCGGGCACTCCATGTCTCAGCAGACAGTTCCAAAGTCTTTCGCGATCGATTGAATCGAATGCCGCTCGGATGTCAAGGAATAGTTAGTTGGCTACGTTGGCCTATGAAATGTGAGGCGTTGCTCCAGTAATTGACGGAGTGTGAAGATTGGATCTATGCACCTTCGACCGGCACGAAACAGTTTGCTCCCTACGGATTTACTCTTCCCGTTTGGTAATCAACATCATCATGATCATCATCAAAGACAGCAGTACACCGGTAGCACGTACCGAATGCTTAACTGCCATACAACCATGAAAAAGAAAAATCCTAAAAGATGGCTTCTATAGAAGAGTAATCAACCGGTGAAGCAGGATGGAGGCCGGTATTTTAGGAGCTAGTAAAATAAGACCCATACCCCGATGATGTTCGCTGGAATCGCGCCGTCCCTTTTTGAAAATCGGAGCAAGGAATCGGAACGCGTTTCTCATCCCATATGTTGACGAACAGCGCTTGAAGGTTGCAAACTAGAGCGAAACCGCCATCTTTGAACAATGATGTTACTAAACTATCAGCACCTGATGCCCGATTGCTGCGGAGCACATTGTAACTCTCTTATTTAGTCGGAACCTTGAGAGAAATCGATAATGGGGTACAGCGTTCCGTATTCTCGAAATCGGTGAGTGTAGAAGGCCAGTTAAACTGTGCTTCAAAATGTTCTGCCCATCGCTTCATGGGCTATGCATGGTAAAAAAACTGGCGAACCCTCTGCTTCACGTATCAGCTCACTGATCCCTGTTCGCCCAATTCTATTTGATTCCGATGAGTTGGAATAATTTTCTGAAATTGCATGCAACTGCCGCAGTTTCCATTTCCGTAGCCTTAGTACTCTACCAACTTTTCCTGTCGGTTCTCAAACTGGCAACCAGTTTACGTTTAATACGTCTTCGTGGCAACATTCAACTGCCTTGTAACGTTTCTACGCTTCCCGTCAAAAAGAATCGAGAGCTAAGCGCCGACTAACGCATGATCGGACTCTCGACAGGTGCCCCAGTATGAACGGCAATCTTGCACACTCCCTCGCCTCAAGTAGCTGATTGAAATATGGTAAATTTGTGTGAACAAGGTCGCCGATAGAGATTTTCAGTTGGAGCTCTCTGTGGTGTGAGCACAAGCTAAGCAATCTTTCGTTGTTTTCCTTACGATGACAATCGAGACCAAACCTTCCACCCACGATAGACGGCCTACATGTGCGTTTATGTCTGCAGCTAAGTCAACGATGTCACTTCTTGATGCAAGTCTAATGAGTTCTTGTAATCTTCCATACAACTCATCCTTGTCAAGTTCAGTGCTGCAGTTGTCGGTGCATAAGCAGCAAGCACAAACAGGTTGCGGGATTGATTGCGAAATAGGCCTTTCTTGCACGAACCCTATAGTCTTACTGCTCAAAGTCGACTATCGACTGAGATCCAGTCTAACATTGCGACCTCAGCTATCTCACTCACAACGATTCCGACATCAGCTTTACCAGATACCATGGCATCGTCATCAGTGAACAGGCGTAGACAGTGTGACTTACGTAAGATCAAAGGATTAGGCAATCGTGTAACCTAGCTATAGTTTGCATGCGTGAGACAAACAGCAACATCGACCGAGCTTAAAGTGTACGACCAACGCTGCTGGCTGTCCAGATGCTAGCTAATGTCACGACTTTTAAAGATGCTAATTTGAATGGTAACGCGGGCGAAGAACGTCTCCGGATGCATTCGCAATCAGGCAAAAATATTCGAAAGTGGGCTAAATTTGGAACCTCGAATGACAAGCTCACTTCTGGTGGGGCTACCACAGAACCACACGACGGAAAATAGTTATTAAAAAGTTTTCATGCATTGACAGCATTTTGTGCAGAAAGCGTGGGAGCACGGGATCTGTCATTTTTACCTGTTTTTGGATACATACATACATACGTAGATATGTGTGCCCTAACTCCAGGTTTGTTCTTCTGTTCAAATTCTCGTATAATGCATATCGCTCTCGGTGCTATTTATTGTTATTCGTATTTATATTTTAGTTATACACAGGTAATGTTTTCACATTGCTGTTCATGTAAACTGAACTATCATTTTTCTTTCGCACCAAAATGCATTTGTGTCATTTTTTCTTGTTCCTTCGTTTGACTCACAGGTTACTTTTGGCAGCTGAATGACCTGCATCTTGATCTGAACTATTCAAACACCTTCAACCATACACCATGCCGCGGACAATTTGGCGATTATAAATGCGATTCGCCTCAAGCACTTATTTTCTCCGCCTTGAATGCCACTCGTCACTTACTTCAAGGAACGCGGCAACCTGATTTCATCATATGGAACGGGTAACTATTCGAAATGGATTTGCTTTTGTAACTATTTTTCTCTGCGTATTTTCCAGATTTAAATACCTTATTTTTGTATAATTTTGAGATTTCCGTCGGGTTCTTCAGCGTGCTAAGGCTGGACCTTAGGGTTTGGCGAATTGCTTACTTACTTTTGTGTTGTTGGATCTAATGGGTAGATTATCCAGCTTCGTTGATCTGTCGAATCATGCCACCTACATGAGTCGATGGGATGCGAGATCGTTTGACATTGTTATCTAATCACGCCATACCTTTGAACGCCGTAGACGATACACAGTCCCGAGGCATCTACATTCTTTTTCATAGTTTACAGCCGGGTCTGCAGCATTCCGACATTTTCAACAAGTACAACTATGTGATCAGTGTAGTCAATATCAGAAATCTGCCGAAACTTTAACCCCTTCGTAGTCCTCGTAATGATCCAGTCAATGACATAGTTGAACAAAACTTGCGGTAACGGAGCTTCCCCTGACATTTCTGTGTAACTTGAATTCGCAATATTTTTCACTGTTGACGTGAGCGGCAGTAACGTAATTCGGGTAATGAATCACACACATGATCCGGGCAAGTGCCGCACAGTCTTTGACTACACGTGGGCTAAGATACTGTCTGGTTGCCCAAGCATAAACAGTTATAAGAAGCGGAAATAAAAATGGTAGTGAGACTCCAGCGTGTTTCTGCGTGCAGCCCACTACCAGTGGCAAATCAATTTGGCACGGTGTTAGCCACACATCATAGAGAAGTACTGCACGATTACACATCCGTACATCATCATAGTTGATACTCAGCACGATACTCTAGAATCCTACGCAAGGCCCACTCATTTCATCCCAGGGTGAATCCCAGTTCGGGTGATTTTGCTGCCCAGATGAAGTTAGGCGTATAACCGACTTAGGGGCAAAGTCAAAAACTGTTCTCCTTAACAATCTACTGAGTGACGTCCTTCGTATGGTATAGTCTGAAAGCACAAGCCTGATCCAGGCATAGTACCGCACGTCAGCTAAGATACTGTCCGGTTGCCCACGCCTAGACAGATATGAGGAAGAAAAAAGAACAGGAATCGGTAGTGAGGCTTCAGCCTGTTTCAGCCTGAAACTGGCTAACCAATTTATCAGTGTTAGCCACACAGCACAAAGTAGTTCACGATTACACATCCGTGCCACTCTTGAGAGGAATGTCGATAGCTAGACGACTGTTGAAATCTGTTTCAGCTCATTGCCTAGCACATGAAGCTCGACTGTTAAACACGCTAATTGTTCTACTGTCTACGGATTGCTACCTGCCTATATCCGAGGCTACATTCAGATGCCGTGATTGTATGAACCTTGTGACACTAGTGTAAGCGTGCTGCTCTAGACATTCGCCGTGATTCTTCAGCTATCAATTTTTGTTCATAATCATCCTCGGAGACGGCATTACACCAATATCAAGTAACGAATATGTTTGCAACACACCAGGTAACTTTTACGCTTTCTACGTGATTTCTTTGGTTCTGTTGATCAAACCCATGCAGTGTCGGCTCACGTGCAGAAATTTTACTTTCAAGCTATATTCCTACCAATAGTAAGATATTACGTGGTAGGCGTATTCGATCTTCCGGTCTATGTTGAATGCGAAGAATTCCTCTCAGCCCGCGATATGGAGCAGAAGAGAAATGCGTGAGAAGCAAACTTAAACGTAGATTTTGATCAGAAACGGAAGCTTAGCGGTCGGAAATATATAGAAGAAATAAAGGTACTGTCAGGTTGCTCAGGCCTAGACAAAAGGGCATACAAGTAGCAGGGAGACTCCCGCGTGCTTTCGCATACAGCTCATTATCGGTTGTAAATCAGTTCAGCTCGGTACTGCTTGCGATGTTGTGAACTACTGCACGATTTCACATCCACGCTGAGGGAGAAAATCACGCAAAGCCATCTTACTTTAATCTCTATCAGCTATTGACACTTGCCGCAATATTTGCCGTACATTTTGAGAGAAATTTAGCTGGCCAGGTTTACGGAACCCACTACTTTCTACGTCGTGTTGTAGACCTGAGCCGGTTGATTTGTCCCATCATTGAATCAATGACAAAGTTGAAGTCAGCGAGTTGGTATTTTCCGGTCGCCATTGCGTTTGCAGAAGGCGATAAAATGTTTTATAGTTTGCGAGACATGAATCAGAATCTATTAGCAACTGTTGGAGACAATCTATAATCCTATCAATTTTCAAGGAGGCTGAGTGAATTTCATAATCTAACCTAAGGGGAATAAGTCGTATGCCCGTTATTACCCGGCTTCCTGCTGCAGTCTATTTTTTTTTGATTCGTTTCCCTGTTTTCTGTGTGCGAGCTCCGATTTTTAGTGGTTACCTACTCTCACAATCTTATCTGGTGGGGGTCTTATTTCTTATGTCTTGTGACGTTTAGATAATCGTACAAGTTGCTAAGTAGAGATGTGGGGAAGCCTTGTTACGGTTCCTGAATTTGAAACCCGCCAACTAGCTATCAAGCTGATGTCGCGCAAGTTGTAAGCACCTCATCTTACGGTATATGTACTTAGCTTTCTGCAGTTCAATTATTTAGCGTTTCGTGGTTGTAAGGCATTTCATTATTCTGTACTTCTAACCGATGTAATGCTGTTCCTTGTAACGTCTGTGAATAGCGTTTTTGAAGTTTAATTCCATTGACAGAACAAAATATATCTCCTTAATCTTGCGCCGATGTGCCCAGTTTTCACGCGCTCTTCTTCAATGCGTGGTAGAAGTTAGCTACTTCTTTGTGATACTTTGCAATGGTGATCCGTATAAAAAAATACCAGCAATAGCAGGTTGGGTAATTTTTTTACTTTAGTTAGTCTGGGTTTAGTGACCAGAGTAAAGTTACACAAGTTCATAGGTCTGGTGGTCCAAATAGTTTTTGTAACATGAAATAGCATATATTATATTTGTAATCTGGTCTATGGTGAACTATGCTGTTTAGTCGTTCTGCTTCATCACTCTTTTGAACTTTCGCTTTCTCCCGAACATTCACATTCTTATCCTCATTCATTTCCAGTGATAACGGACCGCATTTGAAAGGGTTTACCGAGGCAGAAATGGTCCAAGGGATACAGCTAGTCAGCTCTGAGCTTCAACGGCTGTTTCCCCCGAACAGTGTATACATTCTTCCCACGTTAGGAAATCATGATGTCGTCCCAGCAAACAAACTAAGTCCTGCTGATCAAAACACTGACCGTCAATCCTGGTGCCACAGATTGGCTTCCGAACCGCTTTTATGGGGTCCGTGGATTCATCTGCACCGTTCTGCAAACTCCGAGGTCCCGATTCACGGGTTGTCGCCCCCGAAAGCCAATTTCTCAACGGGTAGGTTCTCGATGAGCACCGCGGCAGTCTTGCTCGCGTCGAATTTGGCGGTAGTAATCGCCATTCATTTCAATTTTGTGCAATTGTGTACATAGTTTTAAACCCGGACACGTAAATTATTCTACTATGTGCCATGCATGCTGATGTGCCCATAGTATTTATACTTGCTAGCAAATTGCAATATAATGGGGGCCTTATGATTAGAATGGCAAGGAAAGGGTGCTGTACAAGCTGTACATATTACCAGTACAACTCCAGTCGTAAAATATGCATGTAATCGCGTCGTTAATGCTACGTATGGTCAGCTTTTTGGTGACTTTCAAAGCACTAGCTCTCCTCGCGGTAACCTTCAGGCAATATTTGCCGCCGAATGCTAGACAGTCGCATGTAAATCGAGCCAATTCAATTCCCCCGTACTGAAGTGAATCTCTCGAATATGTTGCTGACTGCATCCTTTGTTTGTTTTTCTATATGTATTCTCGTTGGCCGTTGCGCTGTAGATGAGATCCTAATGTATGCATAGATGCAGCCTTCTCTAGCTTTCGTTGTTGATATCGCTGTCATGGTGTCGCGTTTCATGCTAGATGTGTGTTCCATGCTACCAATTTGTGTAGTTCGTACACTGTTTTACGTGAAGAATGGCTTGCATTCATTTGCACCACCGTATTGATAACAAAATCCTAATATCAGCGGTTTTCAGGACAATGTTGCTCTGGATAGTAAAGGAGCACTGACAGTTAGCGAAATCAGGGCGCCTCGTGGCTGGTAGAAGTGTCCTATTATTTGTTTTTCCGCCACGTAACTTTCTCGACCTGTTATATGAGGCTAGGAGAAACGACCGGGTGGCCAGTCCATGGCATGGCACGCTTGGATGACGAAACTCACCGTAGCGCTAGGTTTAGTGTGGCGTATTCGTTTACCTGGACGGGGTCCAAAAAGCCACCAAATCGCTGGTTGTAAATCTTACGTGATATGGTTGTAGATCAAAGTCAGCGTAGCCAATGTTGTTTATTGTGTTCCGAAATTTTCGTCATATTTTGTTAAAAAATCACGAAATCCCATGCAGTAAAACTGTAATAAAAACAAGCTGCTTTTTTACACATTTCAATGTTCAGCTTTTCCGCTTTGTTTTTACGCGTCTGCTTATCTGTTTTTGGTGATTCGTAATGATTGGCCTTTTGTCTGACTCCCGACTTGTACTTCATGATGATGATGATGATGACCGCGTTAACTATGATGTGAAATATCCATTTTTGTGAAATCGAGGAAAACACTTGGAGCTCGGGAATAGGATATTCTGTGGTGGTTGTTCTCCGAGCTTGCATCATAATTTCTGAACGTTTAGTTAACATTGGAGGCATTGTGTCGTCTGCAAGCAGATACAGCTATTGACTGCTAAACGCCGCCGGTGTGCAACTGGCGCCCAACAACCGAGTTCTGCTTATGGTTGCAAGTGCTGCAGGAGAGATTGTTTCACCCGAATCGGACTGTTTAGTCATTCGAAAAGCTGTAGAACATAAAAATTCATGCGATTGTGATGTACATCCATGGTTGACATCCACCGAAAGAGTATGAATGGTATGAAAGCACAAGCCTGATCCAGGCAAAGTGCCGTACAGTCAGAGACTGCACGTGGGCTAAGATACTGTCAGGTCAAACAGGCCTAGACAGATATGAGAAAGAAAGGAGAAGGAGGCCAACAACGTGAACAAGCGCTCGTAGTCGATTGGCCAAATACCGTTCTTCATTGCTCTCGGGGTTTGTAGATCTTCGAAATGTACGCCTTCATTCGAAGGCTCTTTTTCACAAGTAGATTACGAATGAGAGTAATAGAACACATATTTTTGTTGCGAAATATTCGAAAACCTTTGTTAAATCACAGCAGACCGAATTTCACTTGTGCCAGAGCCGTCTCTTGCGGCTATCTGTTGTTTCACGCTGTGTTTCTTGAAAATAATCAAACAAAAGTAGATAATCGCATCACATGAAACGGGAAAAAACACTGCTTATTTGAACAATTTTCGTGTGTATTGGTAATTTATTTATTCTGCATAGTACACATGATTTTGCTTCTGTTTCACTTCGAGCTTCATAAAAACGATTTACTGAAGGTTGTGTTTGCGTGCGTATTTCAAGTATTTTTGGTTCTAAATTGCTCCGTTGAGCTGTTCGGAAATCGCGCGGGGCGACATTTCGCATAATATTGACTCGCACTTTGAAAGCAGCCAGGCGTTTCCTAATATAAATAGATACCATTGGTATGGTATGGTATGAAAGCACAGTCAGAGACCGCATGTGGGCTAAGATACTGTCTGGTTGCCCAGGCCTAGACAGATATGAGAAAGAAAAAAGATCAGGAAATGGTAACGAGACTCCATCCTGTTTCATCATGTAGCTCGCTGCCTCTCGCCAATCAATTTAGCACGGTGTTAGCCGCACAGCACAAAGTACTGCACGATTGCACATTCGTGCAGATAGATAACATTATTTGTGAAAGAAACTAGTCTCTATATGCAACTGGCTATTATTGCTGTCCATCGGCTATGGCTGCCCTAGGTTTGTTATGTTCTCACCCGGTCGAAGCTATTCAGACTACGATTTGAACTTTACTATGAATTTTTTCAGTTATAATGTTGTTCTTAATGAGTGAGAGCCCCGCTTAGATACATTCGCATATAATGCATAATTCTTTATACATCTCCATTCGCTCCAATGTATTGACGACAACACTTGATGCAGCATCGTATCAGATCGCTCCTCCTTCAATTAAGCGCTTGGCAAATCGTGTTTCGTTCATACAGTCCGAGTTAATGTAATGTCTTCTTCACATCTCAAACACTTACACTCCACAACCTTTTTGACGTCATCTGAAGGATGCAGTACGATTAAGTTCATTGAGCCTTGTATCATGAGAAAACTGGTAAACAAAAGAGACTTTGGAGCCACTGTTAAATAGTATTACAGAGCAGTATGTTCAAACACAGAATCATTGGTTGACTCTTGGTCATGCCCTCAAGGCGCTTATAAAAGACAAATGTAATGTGTTGCTCGCGCCCCAAGCACTTACACACTATGCCCTGTTTCTGGCCGTTTGCCGTCATTGGGAGACAGTAAGGCTAGGATCTGTGAGCCGCAAAACATTTGAGGAGCGGTAAACGAAGTAAACCTTTGAAGCTTATGTTAGATAGTACAAAAAAGCACGATGTTCAAACACAGAATCATAAGGTGGTCGTGCTCTCAAGACGCTTGTAAAAGATGGATGTAATGGGTTACTTACTTTACTTTTACTTTTGTGCGACTATCTCCTCCTGGAGAATGAGTCGGCTTCAAAGAAGGTTCTTGGGAATTTGGGTACAAAGCGGCGTCCCCAGCACCACTCGGCGTTTGTTCGAGTCAACTTCTCTAGCCTTTGCACAACCAAGTGCGACCTGCAAGGCAGCAGGGAGTTGACAGGAAAGAGGTGGTCTACCAGACTCTGTTCCAGATTTTTCCTCAGGGTTTTCTCCCGAAGCCTTTCCCGCGATCGGGTATCCCGCAAGGCAGCGGAGGTCTAAAATGGGTCTAATGGGTTGCTCGTTTTATGTCGCAATGGCAATGGCTTGAAAATCGTACTTTACAATCCAAGTTGTTTTTATTTTCACTTCATAATCTTTTCTTCGATTAGATTTCCGTTAACGGTTAATTCTACGTTTTTGTGTTACAATACCTAACGATTCAATGTATGGTAGAAAATTACATTCACTATTTCACGATCGATAAAACGATCGTGTTTATTCTCGCTACAACGCCGATCGATTTATCGCACTTCGTCCGTTGACCTCTACGGCATGTCGGTCGATCAACTGTGCGCAGTTAAACTGATATCGATCGATGGCTTGTTCTGGTTGATCGAATTGGATTCTTTTACGGACAAATCGGACCACACATGGCAGTTCGCCGTGATCAATCTCTACTGTCCGCGTTTGAACCAGTTCGTCATAATCCTCTTACTTTGGCGCGACTGGCTCCACGGGTAGCCCCGCTCATCTGTCGAAAGCGACATCTCTGCCGATTTTTAAAAAGTCTCACGCGTATTTTCAAACGCTGTAGACAGTGCGTACTCCTAGTGTAGCGGGATTAGATGGACTACGCTAGGTCGGTTGTGTCTCGGATCATCGCGTTCACTCTCGTATCCCGCAACACAAGAGAACACCAATTGGTCGCACGTGGTTATTGCACACACGTGACTAAGATAAGAGCATACGCCTATTGGCAACATTGATTTCAACCCATTGTTCCCGGTTGTCACTTCGAGCTGATTTGGCCATCGTTTTCGTGCCCACAGGTTCATTTCAAGCCCTAACCTCGCTGGACTCGTTTGACTCACCTTGCAACTTGCATATCATTCGATAACCGCGGGCATTGTCCATCTCATCATGCTTCCGATGACCGTTATCGTTCGAACCACGACTTATTACGAGTTCACGATTTTCCACGTCGATTGTTCTGGCGCTTGTGTGTGGAGGATGGTGTTCCGTATATCATTCACAAGTTCGTGATTAGTACTTAACACCTCCACACTAAGACATCTACATCCTGATGCGCAGTTGACTGACAGGTTTTCATTTGATAGCATGGTGCTGCCACCGATTCCGTGTGGGTTTACGGTGGTGAACGAATTTCATTAGGACCGTTGCAGTCTTAAATGCTGCTCACAGGTTGTATACTGCATCACATTTGAACGGTAGCGTTAGTATAGAACGCACCGAAAATTAACCCAAGGTACCACTCGTGAGACACCAATACTGTGAACTCAATGGCCACGTATTCCGTTCACAGTAATATACGGCGTGGTGCTCCTTGGTATACGTAGTTTTGTCTTAAGTGTAATCTCAATCCTGCGCCAGAGATTACCTTTCAACCACTCACGCACCGTCATTCTTTACGTCATTTCAGCTTGACCATTTGGAAGCATACTGTTTAACGATTAACACTACTGTGCAACATAGTTCAAATATGCTACTAAGCGGGGGAGCGAAGTAATGTGACTAGCTGTCACGAGAGAACGCTTGTCCACATTTTTTTCTGTGATCAAGCGTCTTTCTATATGGAAGATAGTCTATGGATTATGATGTTGGTTTGTATGCTACGACTGGTCATTACCTCAATGACGCAGTGAGATATACTGGGTGGTGTCTTTTGATGCCAACAGAGTTACTCATATCAGAAAGGTCCGTGGATCGAGATCAAATCAATTCAGTCTCAACCCACTATCATGTGGTTCTGGCTTTTTAGCGGGTTTGACCCGTTAAGCCAACCCCTTACTTCGGTCTGGGCAACCAGGTAGAATCGCGCTCACAAACAACTTGGCACCTTGTCTCGCTCCAGAGTTGCGCTTCATGATGATGTATGTATGTATGAAAGCGCAAACCTGGTTCAGGCAAAGTGTTGCACGGTCATAGCCTGCACGTGGGCTAAGACACTGTCAGGTTGCCCAAGCCTAGACAGTTATGAGAACGGGTAAGTGGTAGTGAGCCTCCAGCGAGTTTCCGTATGCAGCACAATACCGGTGGTGGCACGCTGTTAGCTACACAGTACAAAAGTACTGCACGATGGCACATCCGTGCACATGATGATGACGCAGAGGTTAAATGATTGCGGATGAATGCGAGCACCTGCTTTGACACTTTCGTCATGATATTGAAGCGATCTCTCGTTCCAAAATGTATAAGGATTTCTGTTAAAAAAAAACTATCAACATAGCAGTTGTTCCAGTGTGTCTTGCATGTGCACACTACCGATGTGCTTGACATGTATTCGTTTGGGTTCAGCTACTCAGATGCATGTGTGTATGTACGAAAGCACAAGCCTAATCCACACAGAGTGCCGCACAGTCAGACGCTTGGCAATATATCGTCTACAATGCAATGTGTGTGATGAGCTCAATGCGAGATCGAGTATCTGCAACGTGAGGTTGGACAACCTAATAGACACCATGGCCTGAAACGGTATTCGTTCTCGATTGACTTCACATACCAATACTACACCAGTACAGTTAGGTACATCGTGTCCGCCTTCTTGTTCAACTAACCATTCCGTTGAAATTCACACTCAGGACAATCTATCAACCATTACGGATTCCCAAATCCCACCAGGTGAGATAACGCCAGTTGGTCACGTGTTCATTACTCACATGCTTCACACACAGGTAACCTATCTACCAATCAAGTAATTACAGTGATGATTGTTGTCTGTCATCTCGGCGTGTCATGCGGGAGTTCTTGATTGACACGCATCGCGATTGAATTTCACATCCTTTAGAATACAACACTCTATGAAGTAAGACAGCGCCGCCTACCTTGACTGGTTCATGTCTAAGGAATGATTCATGATCGTATTGCAAAAGAATTATTCTATGGTGAGTTGAAATCGCACAGATCGCACTTGCGGCAAATGAGCTATGAAATCTCTTGATATTGATCCTACGAGGTGTTGAGCACTTGCTCCTGATCGCTCACTTTGGATGCACTGGGTAAAGCGTCAGAGCCGATAGAGATCTGCCGAAACTTTAACCCCTTGGTAGTCTTTAATGCTTCATCCATGATCCAGTCGATCACATAGTTGAACAAAACTTGCGATAACGGAGCTTTCCCTGACATCTCTCTGTAACTTAAATTCGCAATATTTTTCACTGTTGACGTGAGCACCAGTTTGACAGCAGTAACATAATTCAGGTACTGAATCACTCGCATGATCCAGGCAAAGTGCCGCATAGTCTTTGACTACACGTGCGCTAAGATACTGTCTGGTTGCCCAAGCATAAACAGTTATAAGAAACGGAAATAGAAATGGCAGTGAGACTCCAGCGTGTTTCTGCGTGCAGCGCACTACCAGTGGCAAATCAACTTAGCACGGTGTTAGCCACACATCATAGAGAAGTACTGCACGATTACACATCCGTGCATCATCATAGTTGATACGCAGCACGATACTCTAGAATCCTACGCAAGGCCCACTGATTTCATCCCAGGGTGAATCCCAGTTCGGGTGATTTTGCTGCCCAGATGAAGTTAGGCGTATAACCGACTTTGGGGCAAAGTCAAAAACGGTTCTCCTTCACAATCTGCTGAGTGACGTCCTTCGTATGGTATGGTCTGAAAGCACAAGCCTGATCCAGGCAAAGTACCGCACGTCAGCTAAGATACTGTCCGGTTGCCCACGCCTAGACAGATGTGAGAAAGAAAAAAAAACAGGAATCGGTAGTGAGGCTTCAGCCTGTTTCAGCATGAAACTGGCTAACCAATTTATCAGTGTTAGCCACACAGCACAAAGTAGTTCACGATTACACATCCGTGCCACTCTTATGAGGAATGTCGATAGCTAGACGACTGTTGAAATCTGTTTCAGCTCATTGCCTAGCGCATAAAGCTCGACTGTTAAACACGCTCGACTGTTAAACACGCACGGATGTACAATCCTGCAGTACTTCTGTGCTGTGTGGCTAACACCGTGCTAAATTGATTGGCCGCCGGTAGTGAGCTGCATGCGAATACACACTGGAGTCTCACTACTATTTCCACTTTCTTTCTCATATCTGTCTAGGCCTGGGCAACCTGACAGTATCTTAGCCCACGTGCAGTCTCTGACTGCACGGCACTTTGTCTGGATCAGGCTTGTGCTTTCATACCATACATACATACAGAGCCGATACTGCTCTCGGCTGCTGAAAGTAGATCACACGCCATAAACTTGCTAGTGACTTCGATTGTCCGAACACTGGTTATGGCAGTAAGCGTTGTGCGAGAGATTGTCACTCCCGAATCGGACAGCCTAGTCATGTGAAATGAAAATATCATACACTTGTGATGTATATCCATGGTCGATATCGACCGAAGGAGGCCAACAACAACTATACGGCAGTATCTCAGCCTCTAAACGAGATTAACGAATATTCTTAAGTGATACGCTAACGGAATTTGCTGTAAATAACTTGAATGATCATCATCATCATGAAGCACAAGTCTGGAGCCAGACAAAGTGCCAAGGAGTATGAAGCCTGAAAGGCACATATAAACAAGCGTATGAAAAAATGGAAAGCAGGCAAGCGGAATATGCAGAAGCAAATGCGCAAAAAACAGCTTGTTTTGTAGTTTCACTGCATGCGATTTTGTGATTGTTTTTTTATAAAATAATACCGGATAAAAAATTATGACACATAATAAAATGCACTGGTGCCACTGACTTCGGTTCGCAGCCATAACTCGTAAGATTTCCAGCCAACTATTAGGTGGAGTTTTAGGACCCCACCCAAGTAAACGAATATGCCAGACTGAGTCTAGCGCTACGGTGAGTTTCTTCATCCCAACGCGCCACGTCATGGACTGGCCACCCGATCGTTTCTGCCAGGTTCTGCGAATAAGGCACGGTACGGTAAACCGTGAGTAGGCATTCTTAAAACCCGTCCCAACCATCGCAAGCGAGCAAGCATCAGCATTTCTCTCAGTCGGTGGCCACCTGGTCCTAACACCCGCTTGCAGACATCTATATTTGCAGCACGATGCTGCCACCGAATGCGAGCAATCCTACGCAGGCAACGGGTGTCCAAAACAGAAAGCCGACGGACATCTTCCGCTCGGATAGACCAGGTTTAGCAGCCATAAAGAAGTGTAGTACGCCCCACTGCGTTGTACACTCGGCCTTTAGTATGGAGTAAAACATTGCGTCGACGCCACAAGTGGCGAAGGTTTGCATACGCTGCACCCGCTTTGCGAACACGATGTGAGATCTCGTCCTCAACACAACCGCCAGCAGAGATACAACTACCAAGCTGTCATCGACATTGACATCGCACACAGTTAGATTTGGAAGAGAGCCGTTGCAGTCCTGGGTAAGTGCTTTACACTTGTTAGGCGCAAAGCACATGCCATGCCTTGAAGCTTCAAGTGCCAGGCGGTCCAGGGCTTTTGCATTATATGACGGTCATCTCCCAGAAGTCCGATGTCATCCGCATACTCTAAATTGGTAGCTCTTTTACTCGGCAGAAGTTCAACACCTGCGCCCACCAGACCAGCTAAAGCTTTTCTCAGGACATCGTCGATCGCATTGAATTATTTCGTTCGAACTGACGCCGATTTATCCGAGTTATTTTCCCAAAATGATTATCCTTGTTTTTCATTTTGCAGGCTGTTTCTTCTCCCATTTGCTCCAACTACCTGAACTACCTCATTTGCTGTTGATCAGTCTAAACGGTTTGCTGTGGTACACGAACAATCCTTTGGCCAATACATCTCTGCTCGATCCACTGGGCCAACTTGACTGGCTCGCAAAATCACTCACGTGGGCCCGTCAAACTCACACAAAGGTTGGTTGATCTAACGTCTCAGGTTTCACGCATTATTTTCGCTCCTATCCAGTCGGGAGCAGTTTCGTAGCAAAGGCGTAATACGTGGTATAATTTCATCCATTTAGATTATTTCAATTATTTGTCCACCATTTTCGGTGGCTTTAGAAGAGAAAAATGCCGGTAAGGCACATTTACGCGGATTTGTGATCTCGGGAGATGAACATGTTAAACTTAACATTACCCTATCGCTCTGACACATTTTCATCATGCTTTGAAAACACAGCGAGCCCGGGATCGTTATGGATAGCTCAGGTCACCGTCTGTGGATTTCACGAAGCGTTTTCTAGGGTATTCACCACTGATTGCTGAAATGATGATGCGAGCTTACGTTGTATGGAATGTGACGACGCACGTGTTGTTCACAAGATTTGGTTGTGACGTCATGCGCGATGTGATTTTCACTGCCTCCTAAAACGATTAGCTACGGGAGCTCACAACCTTTTTGGCAGCATTTTTAACCTTTCGCAACCACTATGAGCAGTAACGTGTGCATTCGACTCAGTAAATGTTCGGCACTCATATCCTTGTTCACTCAGTCCTCTCCGTGCCGGGTGGCACATGAGGCGAAGACAACTTCACGCCAGTGGTTCCGGTCTGCCGTTGATTCCGTTGCCGTCTGCACCGTGAATCCTTGTGCATGTAGTTCGCGTTCCAACGTTCTGCGTCAAGTTTCCTTGGGCCGTCCCCTTTTTCGTTTACCTTGCGGACGTCTGTGAATGGCAGACATGACCGAACCATCTCCACCGTCGTCTTTTGACTACGGTAGATACCACCTCCAGACCAGTTTTTCTCAGGAGCTCTTCATTCGAAATGGTGTGTGGCCAAAAAATCCGTAGAATCCTTCTCAAGCACTTAGTTTGAAACACGTTCATTCTGCGCTCAATGGCAGCGGTCATCTTCCAGCATTCCGATGCATACAGCAACACGCTCAGAACGTTGTTCTTGAAGAGTCTGATCTTCGTGTTAATGCTGAGAGCGGAGGATTTCCAAATGGAATTCAGCATGCTGAATGCTTGGTTCGCCTTCCCGATCCTTCTCCTGACCTCATCTTCACAGTCACCATTTAGAGTCAGTTTGCTCCCAAGGTAGACTGTATCTGTAACCTCACTGAGTGGTTGACCGTCCACGAACACTGGTGGTTGCTCCGGAACATTCTTCCGCATTACCTCCGATTTGCCAGCGTTAATTTCTAAACTCACCGTCTTGCCAATTTCGGATAGTCGATCGCTCTTGCTCTGGATGTCACCGATCTTGCACGCCAAGAGGGCAGCATAATCCGCATAGTCCAGGTCTTCTAGCGGTCCCGCTGGGGTCCATATCCTTGTTAGTTTCTAGAATATGTTTGTAGATCGTGTTGAGACCGTTGTGGGATTGGTTTGTCGAGTGAAAAGCTGTTCAAATGGAACGATTGGCTTGCAATAGCTTTGGACTCCTGGTCCCACTGTTGTATGTGTGACGTCACACGGGTATGAAGTGTCACAGAAACATGATACCGGTGACGTCTCAAGCGCCGTTGGATTCAGTGTCGGTATATTTGGTTTATTCGTTCATTCTCCTTTTCTTCATCACTTTTCCAGGTTCATGCTTAACGGGTGCTATTAACAATACCGACTTTTGATCAACACCGATTACGTGATTGTTACTCTTAATTATCATCGACAACACGTGATTCCACGATCAGCTGATTTTCGTTCGATTGCCTAGACTTTGGCCTTTCGCTTTGATCGTTTTGTACGTGGCGTGCAATTTTGCGGCCCTGTGTTTTATGGCATTTTCTTCCTGTAGTATTGCTTTCATCCATCTCTCGTATTCACATTCTAGCTTCCGGTTTATGGTGGTTGAACGATAAGTTCCTCGGCTGCCAGCGCTGCTGCTTCGAGTTGAACGATATTCAGCTAAGCTACTATCAGGTTGTCCAGGCCTAGACAGATATGAGAGAGGAAATAGAAATGGTAGTGAAACTCCAGCGTGTTTAGCATGCAGCTCACTACCGATGGCCATTCAATTTAGCACGATGTTAGCCGCACAGCACAGAAATGCTTCACGATTGCACATCCGTGCGTAAGGATTTCCAAGTGAACCGTATGTAGTATGTGAATGGCGTAACTTGAATCAAATCACGCGGCCCTAATCGTACGGCCTCTACTTGCTGAGCACAAACAGCGCCAAACCGCTGGTGGTTGTGTACAATGAGATGCGAACCTTTTGTTCATATGTGTGGCACATGCGATTCAACAGGTTGGTCATGCCAGCCTTATCCAACAGTGTCTTACAAGCGCACCTTGTTTACCAATCTGTCACTGTTTCGTGGCGTACAGATCCTGATCTTACCATTCTTACCTGATGAGTGCAAACAGCACGAAACCGGTCGTGGGAGGTGTGTGGGATGGAAATGTATGCAAATACGTAATTGTGTTCATGTATACCACAATTTTTCTAGTTTCGCTGCGTGTGATTTTACCATTTCGAATCTTTGAGTCAAAACATTACCATGCGCTAAGCGCTAAAAAAACGCTAAAAAAACTACTATAGTGCCACTGCCCAACAATTTATGGGAGAGTTGGACAGATGAATGTGCTTACAATTTTACTCATTGCCCCTTTTTAAAATTAGCTGCCAAGTGTTGCGTACCGATTGAATTTTTAGCGGAAATACTTTCGTCGCGCCCTTTGTGTGCACCGAGTTTGTGTTTCCTATGGTAACTTACTTACTTTGTGCGACTGAATTCAGGGGTACCTTAGCCTGCTTCGTTGGAAGAGCATATGCAAGACATTGCTACGAATTTTCTTTCAGATGCGATACAAGTGTTGTTCACAGCCACCTACAAAGTTTTATTGACTCAACAGGGCGTTGTGAGCCGGCTACTGGAGATCGCTCCATATTTCTTTTAAGGATATTCTCTCGAAGCATGTATATGGTATGGTATGAAAGCACAGTCAAAGACTGCACGTGTATTCCACAATCGGGTATCTCGTCACGCCGTAGTGGTGAATTCAAGGTTTTCCTTCAGTTAGATGGCCTGTGTACACAAGCTGAGAACCTCCATCCAGCTTTGAAATGCCACTTACCCGTTCGGACTCCCACTGCAATTCTCTTATATCTGTCTAGGCCTGGGCAACGTGACCGTATTTGCCCCCCTCTTGCAATCTCCGAGTGTGCGGCATTTAGCCTGGATCCAGGCTTGTGATCTCACACATACATACCCGCCTCATCTCTTGTTTTTAAGAATGCTTTCACCATTCTTTTGAAAGACACTTGTGCGTGCTACGATATGGACTTGGCTGTTTGAAACACATCATATGGTATCACATTTTATAATAGGAAGGACGTATTCACAGAATTAACCCCAGCCTGGATCATCGCGTATAGACGAGACCGTTGCGAGTTCTTGCTTGCATCTTATCATTCGTGATAAATAATTTATCACAATATTGACTTATATTTCAGGTCATTTTGTCCAGCCACTTTCCCCCCGGTGCCAGCGAGAATTCTCCTGAACGCTTTCAATTTTTTCATCCCGTTATCAACAAGAAGTTTATCACACTTCTTCAAGATAACGCCGATATCATTATGGCTGGGATGTTTGCTCATACACACGTGGATTCATTTCGAGTGGTATACGATAAACATGGTGAGCTCAGAATTGATCTTATTTGCTCGCTTTATCATCTCAAATACCTTGGCTCAGTTTCGTGTGGCTTTGTTTGCATTTCTTTTATGACGAACGTGCACCGGTAGTGAGGTGCATGCTGAAACACGCTGGAGTCTCACTGCCATTTCTATTTCCCCCATCATATCTGTTTAAATCTGGCAACCTGACAGTATCTTAGCCTATGTGCAGTCTCTGATTGTGCGGCAATTTGCCTCGATCAGGCTTGTGCTTTCATACCATACCATACCATATTTGCATCTGTGAGCATAGCGGCACAATCAGAGCCCCGTGTATGTTTAGATATTTCAATGTGTACTGACCATAGCCTTTGTTAATCGTAATCCTAATCCAATGAAAAATCCCGATGGCAAATTCATGCGACGTATTGCACACTTCGACTGCTCGGGTGTGGAGTGTCTGTCCGGTTGGACAGGTCTACATAGCACCTATCATGTCCTCGCATGCAGCTCATTACCTCCACGCTTTGTTACTTGCACGGTACGAAAGCATTACACGATTGCTCATCCGGAGAAGGTTGGTATCGTGTGTCCTACTTTTTAAATGCTTCCTGATTTCCGCCTTCTCAACAGTTCCTAACGCACATTTCTCTATATTTTTGCGCCACACAAGTTAGCGTCGTTTCTTATGGTGTTGCACGGATGTGCAATCGTGCAGTACTTCTGTGCTGTGCGGGTAACATCGTGCTAAATTGATTGGCCACCGGTAGTGAGTCTCACCACCATTTCTATTCCCCCCTGATATCTGTCTAGACCTGGGCAACCTGACAGTTTCTCAGCCTACGTGCAGTCTCTGACTGGATCAGGCTTGTGCTTTCATACATACATACTTATGGTGTTGGTCGCGTGCTATCGCCCGCAACTTTTGTGTCTCCTTTTCTCTCACACCAGACAAGTTGGCGTCGTTTCTCATGTTAGCAGTACATGTCGATGGCTTCTTACGATGGTTTCATAAGGGTTACAACACTAAAGGCAGCAGGTTGCGTTCGTTTGCAGTATAATACCTCAGTTTTTCACGCCTATAAGCCAGTACGGGTCTTCGCCCCGTTTGCTGAAAAGTTGAAAACGAGCCTTATTAAATAACGGTTGAAACGGTGAAATACCCAGTCCTAAAACAGGAAAATGTTTGGCGCGCAACAGCATTCATACATTACGTTAAGGACGTATCTGAAGGAATGAGTTTGTATGTATGTATGAAAGCACAAGCCTGGTCCAGGCAAAGTGACGCACAGTCAGAGACTGCACGTGGGCGATATTACTTTCAGGTTGCCCAGGCCTAGACAGATACGAGGGGAAAATAGAAATGGTAGTGAGACTCCAGCGTGTTTCGGCATGCAGCTCACTACCTCTGGCCAATCAATTTAGCACGATGTTAGCCGTACAGCACAGAAATGCTGCACGATTGCACATCCGTGCAAGGAATGAGTAGTCTTGAATGCGCAGGTATACGAGTAACGTATGAAATAAGTATAACGCCTCGTTCCTTATTGGCGCACCTCAAGGATGAGACATGCTGCGTATATAAAATCAACTACAAGGGTTTCTCTGAAGTATCTTTCGGGCAAACTTCCAGAGAACTCAGTACTGGGATCAAACATTCACAAAGATAATTGGTAAGCAGCCGCGCGATTCCAGTGAATACGAATCAGCGATCAAAGATTCCACCCTAGCTGAACACTGGTTGTACACATGTCATAGCGTTGATCTTGATAACGTCGAAGAGATAGCAAAGGCTGGTAAGAACGCAGTATGTTTCGATCTTGAAAGCATTATATTAACAAACTTAGGACAGGGTTCGAGCGTAATCACAATTGTCGTCCTCGTTCAATATCTCAAGCGGGGTACGACAGCGCCGCCCTATCATCGCCGTTTCTTTTTAACTTCGCGATCGACGATGTCCTAAGGAAAGCTTTAGCTGGTCTGGTGGGCGAAGGGGTTCAACATCTGCCGTGTGAGAGAGCTACCGATCTAGAGTATGCGGATGACATCGCACTTCTGGGAGATGACCCTCATATAATGCAACAAGCCTTGGACCGCCTGGCACTTGATGCATGGCATGTGCTTTGCGCCTAACAAGTGTAAAACACACACGGGATTGGAGTGGCTCTCTTCCAAACCTAACTGTGTGCGATGTCAATCATGAATTGGTCGACAGCTTTGTTTACCTTGGCAGTTGTATCTCCGATGGAGGTTGTGTCGAGGACGAGATCTCACATCGTGTTCGCAAAACGGGTGCAGCGTTTGCTAACCTTCGCCACCTGTGGCGTCGACGCGATGTTTCACTCCATACTAAAGGCCGAGTGTACAACGCAGTGGTGCGTGCTACACTCCTTTATGGCTGCGAAACCTGGTCTATCCGAGCGGAAGATGTCCGTCGGCTTTCTTTTTTGATACCCGTTGCCTGCGTAGAATTGCTCGCATTCGGTGGCAGCATCATGTTACAAATATAGATGTCTGCAAGCGGGTGTTAGGACCAGGTGGCCACCGACTGAGAGAAATGCTGATGCTTGCTCGCTTGCGATGGTTGGGACATGTTTTAAGAATTCCTACTCACCGTTTACCGTACCGCGCCTTATTCGCAGAGCTTGGCGGTAGCTGGGAGAAACGATCGGGTGGCCAGCCCATGACGTGGCGCGTTGGGATGAAGAAACTCACCGTAGCGCTAGACTCAGTCTGGCGTATTCGTTTACCTGGGTGAGGTCCTAAAGCTCCACCTAATAGTTGGCTGGAAACCTTACGAGATCTGGCTGCCACGCGAAGTCAGTGGCGTCAGTGTATTTTATTATGTGCTTCCTAATCTTTCATGCGGTATATTATTAAATTTGATGAACAAACAAAAAACACAAAATCGCATACAGTGAAACTACAAAAACAAGCTGCTTTTTGCGCATTAGTTTTTGCATATTCCGCTTGCCTGCTTTCCATTTTTCACGCGCTTGCTTATCTGCTTTTCCCGCTTCATGTTACTTGGCACTTTCGCTCCAAACTTGTGCTTCATGATGTTGATGAAGCATGTCGCGTCACGTAGACATGACCAGGATCAGTGGTCCATTTGCACATCAATACAACACAAGTGAACACGGTCAAAATTGCAGGTCCTTCACCCGTTCAACGTTTGTTTCATTACCCTCCCGTTTCCATAACCGGTTCATCTTTCGCTAAAAAAGACTAAATTCTCGGTTCCCGTGTCTTTGCCATTGCGGAAAATTGTCAACAATTTACGTGGCACGATCTTGCTCTTTCCAATTAACCTCATCCTCCGGCAACAGTGCTTAGCTGTCGCGTTATCTGCGTGGTCCATTTTTAAGTGGAAGATATGGGATTTCAGTTGCATGGGTAGAAATAAATTGCATATGCTATAGAAATCGTGTTTATAATACAGTCATCTGTTGATGTATGTGAGGACTACAACTTTGCAATGTCATGCAAGTACCGTCTTGCTAAATTGAGAACACAATGAAGTTTCACTCCGTTTGTCCCTTGTCTTGATTAGAAAAACCTTCGGGTTTGAACAAAAATCCGTATTTGCATGCTGTTTGCAATCAGCAGGCAGGGGCAGCACGATCAGGTGTACCACTTCCCCACTGCTTCAATGCCTACGGATCCGGATCGCATTATCCATGCCTAATGAGTACAAACAGCACGAAATCAGTTGTGGCGTATACGCGATTGAAATGCCTTAGGAAGAACTCGCTTTTGATGGCTGCTCACTTTGCAGACACCCGGTAAAGAGTGATCTCCAAGCTGTGGTGACGCAAACGCCACCAACCTACCAAGTACTGCTTACCGCGCTGCGCAAGTCAGTTCCTTCTGAATCGGACTGATTTTTCCCATTTGATACGCAGTGTAGCATGAGATCGATGTGCACGTGTAATGTACATCCATAGTCGATATGGACCGAATAATACGATCATAATCAATAACAAAATTATTTCATTGTTAGTATTAACCAGTGGACATCAATTTGTTATAGTGTCATGCTATCATATTTCTAACGTTGGCATTTTTCTCATACTCAAGCATTTACCACTATGACCCGCGTACTCGCGTTTAATGTGCAGTGTCTCTTTTCACAAGTCTTTCGAATTGTTCTGCTTTCCTGCTGTTTGATCGCTGAATTGCCCTGTTTGCTTTGCGCCATTACGCCCGCATTCTCGGTGGATTTTCAACGAAACCACACCTTTCTCGGTGGTTGGCACGTCCACAGAAATATATTGCTGCTCAAAACTGTTGCTTAATCGATTTCAGTTGGTCGACACCGCTACTTGGTTGCAATGTATCTTGTACACGGATGTGCAATCGTGCAGCATTTCTGTGCGGTGCCGCTAACATCGTGCTAAATTAATGGGCCAACAGTAGTGAGCTGCGTGCTGAAACACGCTGGTGTCTCACTACCATTTCTATCCCCCCTCATATCTATCTAGGCCCAGGCAACCTGACGGTATCTTAGCCCACGTGCATCGTCTGACTGTGCGGCACTTTGCCTGGATCAGGCTTGTGCTTTTATACCATACCATATGATGTGTCTTCAACTCTTTCTCAATTTTCTCTGTAACTCAAGGCAACCGCCGTACAGTCTGACAGCCTGTGTTCTAGTGTTCTCAATTCTGTGTATGGGTTCCCACACGGCAATAATGACAGCTTTCTGTTCATGCGCTACAGTTTTTTTGGTGTTCGACTGTTTTGGCATTATAACATGAAATCAGGTCCAAGTTTTATGCTACTACTTTTATTCTATCACTTTGTCTTATTTTTATGCTAGAATTCCAATTAAGTTGTGTTTGAATTTCTTTTCAAAACATAATTATTTTCTGTTTTCCAGGTTCACCTGTCGTCCCGTTATTCATATCTCCATCCGTTTCCCCGTATCTTCTTCGTGGGCTAGGTTCTTTCAACCCTCGAATTCGTCTTTCTCGCTATGACCGTTCTTCTGGATTGCTACTGGGGTACAGTCAATACTTTTTGAACATTTCTTCACCAAATCCGACTTGGGCTTTGGAGTATGACACACGTGATGAATACAAGTTACAGAATTTGTCCGCTTCATCCCTTGATTCGCTGTTGAAGCAATTTGAGAATGACAACAGCCCGAACGGCGTTTGGTCCAGTTACTGGTCTCATGAACTGGGGCGAAGACCACACGATGCCAGGACAGAATTACCGGACGGGCTTTGCCCCCGAGCACATATGTCTTGTCGCTGTAAACACTTGTGTGCCATGCGTCATGTTGATTTGGATTCGCTAGACACCTGTCTAAGTAGCTGTGCTGGCGTGCATACCTCTAGCCTGCTCCCTCCCCCTCGTACACTTTTGGAAAACCGTAGCAATGATCCTTCCACTGATCTTTCTTTCGTACATCGAAGTTCGCTGCCCATTATTGTTGGTGTTATCATCGTCTTTCTGGTTATTCTTGTCGGTGTTGTGTTGGTCGTAAATCGTGACACTTGCCGAAATCACAGAGGCCACGGTCGGCGTTTAATCGGCACCGTGCGAGATGGAACGGTCATGTTCACCACACTCAACGGAAATTTACCACGCTCGCCCAACGGTGACTTGTGTTCGCCTTCTTCCATGGAGGTGGAACAATTCAGTGATATCGAAGGCTCTTCGGCCGAACTACGCAGAGCGTTTCATCCCAAGTACATTACCGATGCGAACAATTCGATCGAGACCGTGCATACCTGCGATGAAACCTCGACGGTGAACGAGAAACGCTTTCCTATGCGGCAAATGTTGTCCAAAGTAATGAATCTCGGTATGCCTGATGTCCTTCGATCTCCGGCGAATTATTTTCAACGAGACGCCTCCCGGAGTGGTAGCCCCGTTGGAAAATACCCTGCCAATCCTGCTTCTCAACATGGAGATAGGCTGATACGTAACGCCGAATCTAGCACACTCTGTCGCACTGAGGATTATTACGCAGACGCCGAGGATGATGATGATGATGATCCGGAACCTGTTTTAGGCTATGACTATTCGGGTTCCGAGGAAGATTTCGAACATGACGAACAGTCTTTCAGTTTGGAGCAAGGCCTCATTCCGCTGACTAAAAGCAATAAACCTGTGAAGCGTTCCAATAAAGCGAACTCTTCCTGCTCCAATACCGGTCGTCATTCTGTATCAGGACTTACTCATAGTCAGTCGGCCACAATCACGACCCTTCAGGATCCAGAGCCGAAGCTTCAAATACAAAGTTCTCACTCAGCTGCAATCACCTCTTCTCCATTAACAGGAAATCATTTACCAGCTTCAAATTTCCCCGAAGGTGAAGTGAACGCCAGACGTTTTGTACCTGGTCGGCATTCCGTTGGTTACGAGTACATGCGAATCTGAACAATCATTCCCCGCCCCTGGTCGGTTTGACGGGCTCCTTTGTTGCTTCGCTTCTTTCTGCTGTTGGGATTAGCCACTATCGGCTTCATTGGACCGTCTACCCTTTTCATTGGTCACTCACAACGACAACACCTTGTAATTTTGCTTTGGAAATGTCACCTCTCGTGTGCCTCTTTCAAACGTTCACTTTCAACACCTGTACCTAGTCGTTTGCTGTGCTTTTCAGTTTTGTCCTTCCTCACGTGAACGCTGCATAACACTCGGGGCGCAGGGTTTTAGGCTCACTTCTATTCCTTCCGTGTACATATATATTATAACCATATCTTTATCTATGTATGTATGTATGAACGTCTTTCTCTGTCTGGGCGCCGTGTGTGTTTCGTTTGGCTGTCCTTTTTGACAGCTCGTGTTCATTGCATTGCGGAAAATTGAATCGGCCATCTGTCTTCGATTTGTAATTTTAGCAACTTCGTTAGAACAACGGGTGCAGCGGAACTCGGATAGATAATTGAATAAGTTTCCAAGGAAAGCTGCGACGGGTTGCCCAATTGCAAGCTTTTAGCGATTTTTGTAGCCTACGCGATTCAAACTGAAACCGTAGCGGGAATCAGCTGCACTCTGTCAGTTCATTGTCACTGGTGCGCTAAACGGAATGTTTCAACGGTAATAATGAAGACACTGATTCAAGATTCACGGCGACAAAGCAAATAGCTTTATAATACCATGCGATATAAGTTTAGAATGTGTAAATCATCCTTTCACAGTTCGATCCGGGTGATTCGAAGGAAAATTAAAAATTATTACAAGTATGTGTCGGAAAAAATATTGGTTGGAAATGTTTGTTTTGGTAAATTTGTTATTTAGGGAAGAACTTCACGGATTTTATTAAACTGGGTACAACGTATTACTTTTCAAAATAAAGTTCGCAACTTTGAACATTATCTAACTCGGTGACGAATGTGGTATTTTATAGATGAGATTATAAATGCGTAAAAGTGGAACTAATTTTCAATAGGTGCCGGGGATAAGCTCCCACTGTTTATAAAATGATCCCATATGACGCGTCTCAAATAGCCTCTGACAACCAAGCCCAGCTTCTGGCCTGCACGAGTGGCTCTCCGAGCCCGGCGGAACTGCTTCTACCAACAGGAGAAGGGGCGAGGGCGAGTGACTGGCGCCCGAAAACCAGTTTGCTTCGGGCAGGTGTAGCTCGTTAGCCCGGGAGGGCATTTCATCTAAGGGAAGGAAAACCCTGATTTTAAACCTCCGCTGCCTTGTGGGACACCCGATCGCGGGGAAGGCTTCGGGAGAAAACTTTGAGGAAAAACCTGGAACAGAGTCTGGTAGACCACCTCTTTCTGGCAACTCCCTGTTGCCTTGCAGGTCGCACTTGGTTGTGCAAAGACTAGAGAAGCTGACTCGAACAAACGCCGAGTGGTGCTGGGGACGCCGCTTTGTACCCAAATTCCCAAGAATCTTCTTTGAAGCCGACTCATCCTCCAGGAGGAGATAGTCGCACAAAAGTAAGTACAGGCCGGATGGATTATTCGAATTCGGTCGCCTCGAATTTCTCTGCTTTCCGAAGTGTACAATCCCAGTCTACCAAATCGCTGCTCAAATGGTGGGCAACCATTTTAGTCGATTTATAATAAATCCTCTCCAGTGGCGAGAAATCCTTTTCGAACCATGATGCCCACCGAGGCTTAGGCTGCATAGTTCTCGACGGAGTAGATGCATGCATTGAGTAACATAAGTGTGCGGCATTATACGTCCGAACATTCGTCAAAGTAAACCAAGTGTGCTGCATCCTCTCATACTGCAGGCTTTTCAAACTTTCACATACCCAGATCTTTCTCGAGCGTTTAACTGCTGAATGCGTTTGCGATCTTGAATGCGAATGAATCTTAGTTAAATAGGGTTTGAACAACGAACCACGTTGTTCAACTACAAAATCACCGAGGGGTTTTTAAAAACATTTGATGCACTGGCTGCCCTCCAATACTGATTAAACTCGTTATTTCTCCACTGGGGCATGCCGGGTTTAGTCCAATGTAAAGATTGAATTTCAGGTTTTTTTTAATTTCAAAAGGTCGAACAATGATGTTTTTGCTCCCACGATGTTCAACATTATATTTACCATGAAACAAGCTTCTAGGACGACAACAAGAGATGTTATAGCAATCTCTTTAACATGAACCGTTTAAGATCACACACCTAGGTACGGGATGTGTTAATCCGTGGCCCACCGTTTGTTGACGAGGCAGCCATTATTGCTCACTCCGAAGACAAATCCCGTCGCTTATGGACTGTTTTCGACTACATGTAAAAACTATGAGTAAGAAGAAAATGACTTTATTAGTGCACACGAATTTTCAGCAATGATATTAATTCAAACAAACCGAAAATAATATTTCAAAAACGTTGCGTAAAATGGTGTGAGGATTCAAGGTGGAAATCCACAGTGCCAGTCGCCGCTTTAGCTCAAGAATAACTTTGGATTGATAAATCAAATAATGGGCAAGTTAAGGGACGAAAGATTTCTTATTTTTTCCGTTCTCAAATAAGGGACGAAGTATTAACTTCGCGTAGATCAGAACGATTTGCAAGCCATGAGGACCTCATGCAGCTGGTGTGCATTATTAGAAGATATGGCTCGGACCAATCTGTCACGTTCACGGAAATGTCGTTCGAAGATCATATCTCGAATTAACTCGGTAAAGGCATATCTCAGTCGTGCGTAATTAGGAAATCCTTTTCAATTAGACCGGAAAAATTTATAGTGGATGCATAGAGGAAGTTTGGAACAACGAAGGAGAAAACGATATCTAACTACATCAGGTTAAACGAACAAAGAACGCAGGCGTATGTCATAGAAAGATAGCCTTCGAACCTTCAGTCCAGTTGAGACCTTGTGATAATGTAACACCAAGATACTTGAAACAAGTGGCTCTGCTGTACTGGGAGCTATTAAAGGAAACCGGAGGAATTCCTTGAAGCAGGGTTTGGCGTCACTGACCAATCAAATTGGAAAAGATTACCTCTTTACATTTTTGAGGATTTAACGATAAGCCGAGTGAGGATGACAACTGGTCAATGGTATTGATAATTGTTTCTAATAGCACGTCTATGGTGGTGAACGGCAACGTCGTCAGCGTATTTGAGAGCAAGGGTGGAAAATCGGAATGTAAACAGAATAAAAATGGAGAAAGAACTGTACCCTGCAGGACACCGAGGAATCGGGATCGAATGGGAAACATGCCATTCACGATAGTATATTGTACATGGTCTTTAAAGAAGAAGGCTATCCAGTGATGTATGTTTAGAGGACACAACTGTCATAAAGTTTTTAAGCAAAGTACTTCTGACAACGCTGTTGGAAGCGTTGGTGTAATCAAGGAAACAAACTTGCACGGCTTTCGTCTAAATAGTATCTGGTCAAAACGTAATTCATCGAATCTTGTAACCAGGCTCACAAGCTTCGATCACGACTTTGATGCTGAACACCTTTTATGGTCCGATTGATGTTTTCTAGATCCTGGAGCACTGAGATCTCCAGGGTCTCACATATGGACCATGATACGAAGCTCATTACTATATCTCGAACCTAAATGGCGATTCCATCGCACAATAAGTTGTCAGCGTTTCTATTCGAAGCAAACTCGGAGCAAGAGTTCAAAAGTTCCATTTTTATGTCCATATTTATGCTTTACGCTATTTTCAGCATGCATGCTCAGTCTATATATGAATAACTGGATCAGCTTGATGGTTGCAGTAGGTAGTTTATAAGCCCATAATAGTACAAAGGTTGGGTGATTGCTGCACGTCATTTGTTTATTTGCAAAGATTCACTTGATATCTATTCATCGTTACAGATTACACAAGCGGTCAGCTTCAGGCTTTGTAAATACTAATTTTATTTGCATGTTCAAGTGAAAAGGCTTCCTGAATAAAGGTCTTGTAACAGTTTCCTGGAAAATAATATACAGGGCAACAAAAATATATAAACACGATAATGCAGGCCAAGTCGAGCATGGCATTCAGCTAGTTTTTCGAGGTGACGTATACGCTATTTCTGTACTGCGCAGGTAACACCATGTTAAATTTTTCTGCAAAAGGTACGGATCTGCATGCGAAACAACGCTCTGCCACACTTTGCTTAGATCCATCTTTGATTTCGCACATCATACACTGCCCGATCGATCCCAACATAACGGCAAGTGTTATTTTGGTGCAACAATTGACAAATTGTTCTCCTAATCAATCAAACCTTACAGCCCGTATCATCTGAACCGTAGTGTTAGCGCGAGCCAAGAATATAGCAAATTAATTCGGGAAAAATTGTCAGGAATACTCACCCATCAACGACATCAGTAAACAGATATCACTCGATTCGAGCTGTAGATACATAATCCCAGTGTGTCTGTGCTCAATCTTTTACAGTCTCACTCGCTTTTAAAGTCCCACCCGTTCCTGCCTCCGTGATTTTATTTTGTCGTGGTTGTATAGCATTCAGGCACTGGGTACTTGTTACCAATGTAACGCTGTTCATGGTAATTATAAAAAAGTGAGGCTTAAAAACTACGGAGCGCATTCATGAATCGCATTGCGGGGCCGTTACTGTTATGCAACATTTTAAGCTTAAATAGACAGTCAGTTGATAATACCACATCAAACAAACGATCCAAGAATATCTTTACAGAAAACCAGCGGTGAACACGCTGTTCCAAGCATCGCATTACGGGGACTCCAACACGGAAGACGGACTTCACCGAATTTGAAAAAGCTACTGGTTATGCAATAAGGATTTAACGGTCAAAAGCTCTACGGGATGCACTGTGGTAAAAATAATGCGTTTGTAAATGCAGTGGCTCAACATCCACAAAAGGTGACTTATCCAACGTAGCATGTGCAGGCAGATTAGCCTCTCTTGATCGATAATACTACGGAAGATGTATGAAAGCAAAAGCCTGGTCCAGGCAAATTTCCGCACAGTGACAGACTGCACGTCGATCAAGATGCTGTCAGGTTGCCCGGGCCAAGACAGACATGAGAAGGAAAGTACAAGTGGGAATACAGTTCACCACTGGTGGCCACACAATTTAACAAGGTATTAACAGCTCAGCACAAAATTTTCTCCGTGTTTTCCTTTGACATTAATGACGATCATGTGAGCAATCTGAGCATTATAATACATCATTATTATAAGCATTGCTAGATCATGTAGAAAAGTCAGAAAGTCGTAAAATAGTTAAATCTGTAATTGACATAAAAAGCAGCAGCAATCTATCAGTAATTCGTATCAACTAACTCATTTCCCGTAATTACTGGTAAAATTGCTGTGCGAAAACTGGAATGCAGTTGGTCCCAAGATTGACTGAGCAACCAATTTAAGTGAGGTTTGGTAGGGCTGTTTCGGGTAGAGAAGGTATGAACGGATTTTGTTTGTGGAGGGGATATGGTGGGAATTTGGTATGGCAAATCCGCTGGACAATCAAGTTGGAGATTGTGTGGGGTTCAACGAGTTACCATAGAAGAGGGAAGTTCGATTGAAACGGATTGCAACGCCTTAGTTGCCAAGACGGATAGAAGTCGATTTTTGTGGGGTTGAGTTGAGGAAAGCAAGGAGCCTTAGACTGGTGAGTGACAGCAATTGGCTTCCAAGTCTTCTAATGTCAAAGTGAAAAATCGAGCAACATCGGCTTGAGATGCGCATCATTGCTGTGAATGAATGAGAAAAGCGTAGTATTACATGACAAATTTTGGAGGTTCGGACAGAATAGTTATGAACAGGACGCTGTGGAGGCAAAAGATTATCGTGCGCCTGAAAAGACCGGGCTGCTCCAGGCTAGTTATTCATTACACATCCAAGGCAATCTCGTTCAAAGGAAGCCAGGAACACAACTATCGCAATTTTCTTTAGAGTTAAATAGAAATCACATTTTGACAGATTATACAAGGGATTACAGTGAATTATATGAAAACGTACGGGCACCTGAACTTGGTCGGAGTGTCGATTAAATATGGTGTGAAACTGTGATCAATGGACTGAGCAAAACTACTCTCGTATATATAAAGGTTATATATCAATATATATAGAGAGAGGTGAGTAGCTCGATTTACAGATGCGCTATGGTATATATATATATATATAATATATATATATATATATAGTATATATATTATATATATACCATAGCGCATAGGTAAATCGAGTCACCTTACTTGAGGAATACAGCAGGGCCGGTATGTGAAAAAAAGCTACTGCTGGCCCTAGTATTCGATAATTTTCTGTCCCCTCTTTTTCCGTGCCTTTTATTTCTCATCCCTCAGTGTCTAGTATGATAAGCGGCCGATCTGAACCTTTTCGAAACTTAACATCCTAAATCCAAAACTCATTTTATAAAGCCGCGCACGTCTGCATTCATACGTGCCATGAACGTACGAACACGGTGTCAACCAGGCCAGCAAGCTGCTCTTGCCATCTGTCTAGATTCGTTGCATATCGACATTAGGTGCTTGTCAGAGACAAGAATTTACGATCCCTCCATGATAATCGAATTGACTGCACCAACTTTTTCCAAACAGGTACTTTTTGCGCTGCTCAGGTAACTCTTTTGCTTTCTCCTCAGGCCAAGCGTGTGTAGGCATAGTTCTGAGTTTGCGTGCAGAAAGCTTTCAGACTGGATTCCCGTCAATAGCAGGATGTGTGACGTCCGACTAGCTACTTCTATCAACACCACTTTCCGAACTCAAAGTAAGCACTGATTGTTCGTGGTTGCGACTTATGCTCCGACTAATAGTAGCACTGACAAACTTTGTACACTTTTACGACGCGAAAAGAGTTCTGAAATCATTATTCTTGCTGTGCATATAAAATGCTCAATTTCGTCGCTTAGATGTTACTGAGTCACAACTCGGTGGTTCATTTAGTCTCGATGCACAGCAGATAGATAATGGTGAACGCTTTCTTCACCTATGTATGGTGTGTATATGGTATGAAAGCACAAGTCTGATTCAGGCCAAGTGCAACACAGTCAAAGGCTGCACGTGGGCTATGTGCACAACACAAACTATTTATTAGGGATATAAAAGCGGCAGTGTGCAGCTTAGCGTCCGCAATGGAAACAAATTTACCAGCTCGCCAGTAGCGCTAGATGGAGAGGCTGCATTGTACTGTCGCTCTTTCTGGAACACTAGCGTGGATTCTGATCACGTGCTTCTTCGATCAAGATTTACATTAAAATTCTCTGATCCAAAGACAGTCACCTCTAAGCGCATAGCTTTCGGATCCCGCAATTCAGCAAGTAAGTTTAGGAGATAAACTTTCCACTGCGGGGTCCGGAAATATCACACAGTAATAGAATGCGATTGCAACTGTAATAAACGATACCGCGGAGTCGGTGTGGTAGTTCCACCTATAACAGAAGGTCGCACTGGAACTCCCAGGCTAGCCTTAGATTACTAGAAGGTGAAGAATTCCTTCTGGTTCGCAATATAATGCAGAACGAAGACAGGTTAGAAATAAGCTCAAGCGTAGCATTCGATCAGATAGGGAAGCGTGGTGGCTGCAAAATGTTGGAGGTAGCCAGCAATTCGGGTAATCTTCTAAAACTGTTTCAGCTATATTATTAGAGTTAGCGACACAATCACAGAGAATCATTGAACCTTAATCACTAACAAAGAGCGCCGCTTGTCTCGTTGGGCGGAGCATTTTCATGAGCAATTTAGCTGGCCAGCAGCAAATGGTGCATTGCCTTTTATTTCGTGTTGTAAACCCTGGTCAGTTGATTTAAAGTCTCCGAGCGAAGCAGAAATCAAGCTCGGTATTGAGTCAATGAAAAGATTGAAGGCAGGTGGTCTTGATGCACTGGACCTGGTTCTGTTCAAGGAGGGTTGCGATATTCTATTAAGCACTCTAGTTGACCGTTTATGTCCGGTATAGGACACGGAAACTACTCCCCAGTGTTTGGGAGAATCTATAATCATACCTACTTTCAAAAAAGCCGTGCGTACTTCATGCTCCAATCACAGAGGAATAAACCTTACGCCCGTAATTACCCAGCTTCTTGCTTCAGTATGTCTTTAGCGTCTTACATTACACAAATAATCACAGATTCGTGAAGAGCAATCAGAATTTCGTCCGGTTGAAGATGTGTCGATCATATATTCGCTCTTCGGCGAGCCCTAGAACATCGCCGTGATTATAGGCTGCCAACTATAGCGATCTTTCTCGATTTTAAGGGTGCTTTTGATTCGGTCGATAGTAACGCATTATTTAATATCTTATTACTCAAAGGTGTCCCACAAAAGTACGTCATCATATTTCGGGCGCTTTATTCCTATAGTTATGGGCGCGCTAGGGTGTACAATAGCCTGTCAGCCAATTTCCCAGGTTAGTGGTGACTAACAAGGGTTTCCAATTTCTCCATATTTTTTCAAGTTTGTAATTGACGCTATAATTGATACATGTAATGCATGGTGTTCGGTCACTTAATCGTCAAACCCTTAATCGCCGACACTTAATCCCTAGACACTTAATCACCAAGCATTTGATCCCCAGACATTTAACCCCCAAGTGCATCTCCAGTCACTTAATCCCCAGTTTGATAACTTCTGAAGAATGCAGAATACGGTCAAATGAATTTATTTAGCATGAGAGATATGCAATTGATTTTAAGAACGTCAACCTTTCCGTAGTTGAGTATCGCTGAATTGCTCGAGATGTCATACCAAGCAACGAAAAATAAGTGAACTAGGGATGAAAGCAGATTATGAGGCAGACGATGATTTAGGCCTCATGATTGTGCCGTTGAATGATGCATTATAGTCACTCTTATCTTGCCAACATCCCACCATGTGGACATTCCTTAACGGTTTGCGAAAGGATTGCCGACAGCATACGGTCTCAGTTCTTCAAGAAAGTGCTGGGGTTCATATCAAACAGAAGAAGAAGTATGCTGAGATATGAGCATTCTTCAAAAGTTGTCAAACTGACTGACTGAAGATTAAGTGACTTGGGGGTGAAATGTCTGGGGATCAAATGTCTGACGATAAAGTGTCAGTAAACCGCAATTCAAGCGTACCGACACCGGGCATTCAGACTGGCCGCGATAAGGAACTTTTTGATTTAGATTATACAGACGATGTAGTTTTACTCTTCGATTCCTATGCGGATGCTAAGTATACTTTAGATCGACAATGTAGTATGGTTTGCACATTCCAAGTGTACACTTCTGTTAGAGGATATTGATCCGATCGAAACAGCGCTAAGCCTCAATAATGAGAACTTGCGACTGTAGACTGTTTTACCTATTTGGTTAGTTGTATTACTAGCAACGCTTGTTTAGCTAAGGAGATTTTAGCTCGCATTTCCAGAGCGACGATAGCTTTTCTTAACTTGGGTCAGCTGTGGTGTCAAACAGGTTTGTCTCACAAGTTCAAGGGTTGAGTCTATAAAGCTACATTACGCGCAGTTTTACTGTACGGATGTGAAACATGGGCTGAGAAAAGAAGGAATAAGTGGTCTAGAATTCTTCGGCATTCTCTGTCTCCGCACCATCGCTGGAGTGAGTTGACACCATCGGAGTCGTAAGGCAACTATCCGTTATACAATCTTTGGTGGCGACGTTGACATAGAAAAACAAGTTAACGTACAGAGACATCATTGGTTAGGCCACGTATTGTGAATGGGAAACCATCGTTTTCCTAAGGCGGTTTTGTTTGCCACCCCTAACTCGGAATGACGTCGCTCTAAGGGTGACCAGACGTTGACTTGGCTGCGGTTGGTTCGATTCGTTTTCCAGGTTGGGGTCCAAACGATGAAAATTCAGTGGCATTTTACGCTTATCGATATGGGCCAAAATCGTGTTCAGTGGCGGTCTTGTTGAAGATATCTTCTGGGAATGTTTGATTAATCTTGTCTGTTGTCAAGTGAAGTGGCGAGGAAAGCTTGTTATGATGCGTGACAATGAAAGCCGCAAGGAAGCTGTCATGTTGATGTCGCTCTAGTCGATGCAGAACTTGCTTGAATGCATGTTTGATTCCAGATGTAGGCACCTCATCCAAATGCGTCTTAGTCCAATTTTTCATAGGTTCAGTAGCTTTTGAGGTCCCACACTTCCCCAAATCTTTTAGAATATTTGACTGACATAGTTGTATAGCAGTTAAGCACTTGGTACTGTTACCGGTGTAATGCTGTCTATGGCGATTCAGTTTCCGTTACTTGGCGGAAAAGATAGTCACTATTTAGTGAGATATCACCATTTTAACAGAACTGTTATTAATTCAGCAGGACTCGCTTCAGCGAATCATCTCAATTAGTCAACGCAGAACGTCATTTCCGCTTGTCAGCGTCTAATCAACTGGCCACGGCTCTAGCTATTTTGATAAAACTTCGACTCGCATCGTATTGCAAAGTGAAAAAATCATTTGTCTTTCATCTAGTAAGCAAATGGTAGTCTGTGAGGACCACTGGGACCTTGTGTATGAAAGGATACACTCAAATATCGAGTCTAAGGCATAGCGAATAACAAGAGCAATCGCATGACATTTCTATGTTATGGTCGCCTGGTTCTATACCGTACACAGCACGATATGATTTGTCGTTCGTGACGGTTGACGCACAATGGATTTAAATGCTGTTGTGATAGTTATGACAGTGGATTGGGATGCTGCCGGCAGCCCGTGCCTAGACAGTAAAGCAATTAAAGTCTTCGACAAAAGAAATTTGGCTAAAGAGTCATGTCCACAAAGTGGCCGGTCAATACTATGTTCGCAGGACGGTTATCTATTAATCCTCCGAGCGAGAGTGACACTTGATACCCGGCGGTATATAAATTATCGTATCATGATAGGGGTTAATCTACACGGTACTGATATGGTGCAGTACATGTCCTTAACAGACAATATTGCGACAATGTGCTGCGCGCGTGAACAGGCCAGCGTAACAATGTCGCTTTATCTTATTATATATCTAAACCGTTGTAAACTAACAGTAGCTGAGCACGCATGAAATGAGTGGCTGTGCAACAATTTCAGCTAACTATTTTATCATTGGTTAAATTTAAAGCTAAAAAATAGTGGCTTTTGTGGTGGTAACAGGTGCAATAATAATGAATTACCGGAGATAAAAGACAATTCGTCGACTAAATGCATTGATTATATATAAAGCTCATAAAATCCGTTTAGAGTGCTTTAATTGCGGTCTGAAATGTTGATGAAATCACGGTAGAATAATAAAACGAAAATCAAGAAACGAACCTCCGCTTCTTCTGCTGTTTCACCTCTCAGAATGAAGCTACGAAACGATTCATCGACCAGTGGGAAGCGAAGTGCCATTGTTAAATCATCCAACATTTCAATGACATGTCCCTCTAGGAAGACTATACCGAGAGGGAGTTTGTCGCCCTTTTTATCAAAATAAGCCAGCATGTTTCCACACAAAACAAAATAACGCTTCTTGAAAGAACCCTTATTTTCGTGCCGCCGTTTGAGTAAGTAGCCAACTTTTTCCTCTTTCTCTTGAATGAGAAATTGCGCTATGGTTTTCGGATTCAATAGCTTCATTGCAGTATGAGATACTTCTGCATGCATAAAATTCGCATACCAGCGATGGTTAAATAGAGCAACTAAAAAACAAATAAAGAATATTTATGATACATGAGCACTGTCGTTCTAGGAGATTGGTAATGGCAGGAATGGACGGCGTGGAGTGCCGCCAATCAATAGTCAATAATATATTATGGTACAAAAAACTATAAGCTTAAAAAACTATACGATAGTCAATACAGGTTATCGGGGCGAGTTCGGCGTCGTTGGCACGGGTGTTTGTTCTCCATAAGGATCTGGAAAACGGGTATCAGATCCCTCGGACGCGACGATAACTCATCAGGAACACGATGAGTTGCTGGATGCGGTCTTCATAGTTCATCAAACTAAGTATGTATGAAAGCACAAGCCTGATCCAGGCAAAGTGCCGTACAGTCAGAGACTGCACGTGGGCTAAGATACCGTCAGGTTGCTCAGGCCTAGACAGATATGAGAAAGAAAATAGAAATAGAAATGGTAGTGAGACTCCAGCCTGTTTCAGCGTGCAGCTCACCACTGATGGCCAATCAATTTAGCACGGTGTTATCCGCACAGCACATAAGTACTGCACGATTGCACACCCGTGCATCAAACTAAGTCCTCTGACGAGCTTCGTGAATATCCACTGAGCCTGCTCTATGACGTAATGATCACGCTTAAGACATGGAGACCAAACGGATGCCGAATATTCTAGGTTGGGTCTGATGTACCCGTGTAGGAGTGAGGGAAAGAGGCGGCTGTCGAAAGACCCGTTTGAGGAGGCCTACGCTGCGATTGGCGACCGAAGATGCGTGGGAATATTGAGCTGAGCACAAAAGATCACTTTGCGACGAGGTCTTTTTCTTGCATACTTACCGAAAATTTGGTGCCCACAAGCTGGTACCTAGGTTGGCCAGGTTGACGAATGCGGAGAGATAGGCATTTTCGTGGGTTGAAAGGGAGCTCGTTCGATATAGCCCAGGAATTAAGTGAGGCAAGATCCGCCTGCAGGTCGTCACAATCATTCAAGGAAGAGGGGACGCGCTATAGTTTGATATCATCCGAGAACATTAGAAAGGGTGAGTTCACACATGCTAAAATGTCGTTTATGAACATCAAGAACAGAAGCGGACCGAGTACATACCCCTAGGGTAATCCGCATTTTATTGAAAAACAATGGGAAAAC
This sequence comes from Atriophallophorus winterbourni, assembly GCA_013407085.1. NCBI lineage: Eukaryota > Metazoa > Platyhelminthes > Trematoda > Plagiorchiida > Microphallidae > Atriophallophorus > Atriophallophorus winterbourni. The sequence continues at coordinate 732 of JACCGJ010009290.1, read as the reverse complement.
GATGGTTTGACGCGAACGTGAAGTGGCTTGGAGTGGAAGAATTCGGCTAATCGAGAAAAGAGCGAATTACCAATTCCATGTAGGCCAAGATTTTGCAGCAAAATAGCTGCTTATCACGGTCAAAAGCTTTGGAGAAATCTAAGTATATAACATCAGCACTGTTATGAGGGTAACCTCGTAACGAATGAAACAAGCCCAATTACCTTATCGCGCTGAGACTGGACCTTAACGCGGTGCGATGGTTTGTGTACCTCTATGACCCATTGAGCTACGCTGGGTGGTGCTCTGCGAGCACCTTCAGAGTCACTCATACCAGGAAGGTCCATGGATAGAGGTCAGACGAACACGGTCTCAACCTAACCCGCTGCCTTGTGAGTCAGGCTTTTTAGCCAAAGGCTTTGGTCGAGAACCCTAATTGTTCTCCTGTCTAGGCGTGGGCGACCTGGCAGTATCTCAGCCCGCATAAAACCATGACTATTACTACGAAACCCAATTCCATAGTGCATCGGCCGTCGCGCACGATAAACAGGGTCGCCTTACCAGCTTTAAAAAAGACCGCGTTGAACATGTTGGAACATTTCCTGTTCGCGAATTTACAGATTACTTTCTGAAACCATGGACCTCTGCTCACATCGGAGCCATGAATGTCAGAACTCTCAGACAAATAGGACAGCAAGCTGCATTGGCTCTTACCTTAGATAGTCTATCTGTTGATGTTTGCTGTTTATCGGA